>VZTT01056528.1:0-11800 GCA_013400855.1 Buphagus erythrorhynchus
TATTGGGGCTGTAAACAATCAGGATTATTGAGGCTGTAAACAATTCCATTCCCCTCGGACACCTTGCAGTGCTAGGATGGATCCAGGCATCCCCCTGCTCTCAGGGGCTGCAGTTCCCAGGTACATTCACGTTGTGACTCCCAAGGGTTTGTGCTGCCACACACCTGGGATCTGGCCTGGGTATGGCAGTATTTGACATTCCAGAAATGTCACATTCCGGATTTTTTCCCTATTCCTGGTCCTGGAGACAACAAGCCTTCCCAGGGTACTGGCCATGGCCTTGATCAAACCTGCTTGAAGGGGTGGTGCTGGGAGACAAACATTTAATTGATTTACAGCACAGCAGCAGTGGGAGGGGAGGAACCACAGCATATTGGAATGTGAAATACATCAAAAACCCTGTTGTGCCAGGATGTTTTGAAATTCCAGGCAGTGAGTTTGTTCTTAGGTTAAAATGGATTTTCTAAAACCAGGGCAAATCATTCTGGTAATGGTCCCCCTGAAAGAACTGCTCCTGAATGTGAATGGGGAAAGCTGCTGTTCATGAGGTATTCCAGTGCTTAAATGGTTTCCCAAAGCACCACAGTTTTCAAACATTTATGAAGAAATAAAATACTAAAAATGTGCAAATGCGAAACATATTTTCCTAATTAATTTAATATAATCATGCTTTGCATTACACAAGTAGAATAATAATTTCACAAAAATAATTTATCAGAAAAATAATGGATACAACAAACATTCTTGTACTTAGAACAGTCTATTTAGAACATTCCTAATGCTTTATTGCATTTGCATTGCAAAGTAAGAAAGGTAATATCCTATCAGACATTGAGGCTCAATAGGTGTATGTTCATCACTCAGTAAGAAATTAAAGAGAGACCTTAGAGTAGAAAAAATGATGAAAAAAAAAAAAAAGAATCTATGTTCATTCCAAATCTGTCTAAACTGATGCATTGTCACAGGCTTTTAATGGGTCCAAAACCCCTGGAGGCTTCCAGACTTCAGGAAACTGAAATGAATCTGGTGGAGGGGTTTTCACATGGATTTGTAAAGGTTTCAGGAGTTTCCTGGTTTTCTTGCACGTGAAGATCCTTGCCAGGTGTTGTAAAGAAGTGTCTTCTGCTTTAGTTTACCCAGTCTAAGACAACTTGATTTCAGTACATCAGAAGTTTCTCATTAAATATATTTTGTTTTTGTTGTATTTCCCATTTTTGCTAAGTGAGAAGGCATGAACTTTTCATCATGAAAAATCAACATGACCTTTTGCAGAAATGAGGTTCAAGCATTTCAGCATTTCGATGTTCTGGCATTTCAGTAAAAGACCAAATGAATTTTAACACATAATATATCGTAAAATATGAATAGTAACATGGATTTATTTCATTTGCCTGGCTTGAAATTTATTAATATATCTTGAAGAGATCATGAGATTTCACCTTAGTAACAATAAAAAAAACTTGACCAGGAAAAAAATTGGGAAATTTTAGGTGAATTCATTTTTTGTTAATTCCTTGAAGACTCCTTTGTGGTATATAATATATGATTATCGACAATATTTTTTTTATTTGCTGTTTGCAAGGTATGAAGTAATGGTTCTCCTAATAGAATTTAAGAGATGTCATTGTCTAAAAATGGGAGGATTTGGAGCCAGTGTGGTGGGCAGGGTCACTGTAGATCCTGCTCAAAGTGTGGTGCTTCCATGTTTCAGCAAGGAAGGGCCATTGCAGGCAGCTTTGAGGCAGTACTGGAGAAACAAATCTCTAATTAGCATTATCCCAGCACTGGTAGGAATTGTCAGCTCCCAAAGGATTGTGGCTTAGTGGGAGAAACTGTTCCCCACAGATTTGGTTTCACCACGGTGACCTGAGCCCTGGGGCTGCTGGGGGAAGGTGAGGCCACACCTGAGAGCATGGCTGGGCTGGAGCTCAGGGGATGAGTTCTGCCAGAATGAGCTTGGAGGGCAAAGGAGATCACCCACACCAGGCCAACACTTCTGTTTCTGGGTAGGACACCTTGTCTGATAGTTATTGGGCTAAACATTGAGTACCCAAAATGATAGGAAGCTTTATTTATAAAAACTTTCTGTTCTTCACTTGGGCATGATTCAGATTTCCTGCTCACAGCTGAACTGATTAAAGTGCACTGAGAGGGTTGGGGCATTCAGGATTCTGTTTCTGCCACACCAAACTCAGCTGCAGTTGAAACTCAGATGAATAAGTTAAACAGATTCATCTTTGCTCCTTTGCTGCTGCTGAGACTCTCTTTGGAAGCAGAAATAGTCACTGACACGTCCTGTTCAAAGAACATGCACTTTGAATTGTAGAGAACCAAGAACAAATTAACAGGAAAACACAGATTCTTTTTTCCCCCAAGCTCTCAGNTTCAAAGAAATTCCTGTCACAGTGGATCCATGCACGTCCTGGGCACCAACAGTGCATTTCTGTGTCAGCAAAACAGCTCTGACAACTGTGGGCACTGCTCGTGTTTGAGGGCATTCTGAGGAAATAACCTCTGCAGTTAGATTTTCCATCCTGGTGGCTCAGTCCTGCCTCTGTCCCTGCAGGAAAGCCTGGCTGCTGTCTGTGAGCACCAGCCCTGCTCTGCTGTGCTGGGCTTGGGTTCCCTGTCCCTCGTGTGCTGCACTGGGGTCCCTTTGCCTGGGGAAGGTGCAGGCTGCCTTTTGTGTCCCCCAAAGGCTGGCTGGGGTCCTGCAGCAGAGCTGTCAGCCCTGCCTGCTACATCTGTGGCAATTCCACCCAGAGGAGATGTTGCAAGACAGTGAGTCCCCAGTGGGATGTAATAGAATGGAAGCAGATGGTGAGCTGAGGAGAATTTCAGGGGAGGATTACATTTTCCAGTTACTGTCTTTTTGATTTCACTGTTATTGTCTGATGAATTGTGTCAAATTTGATCCTTGAGATTGAAAAGCTGCTCCTCAATGTGCTCCCAAATGTACAGATAAAGTAAATGGCTGCTGCCAATGTACTGTCTTAGAAACTTAATTTTTAAATGCCTATTAGAAGGGTCTCTCATTCTGTCACATGTACAGTGATTCCTGCCTCCAGCTAAGGATTTTTTATTCTGTCGTGGTTTGGGGTGCTGGGGTGTGACACACAACACACCTGAGTGCTCATCCTGTGCTGCTGGCCAAGGCAAGCACAAAGGATTTCCCTTGCCTGGCTTGTTTGCACAGCTTTCCTTTGGCTGGTTTGTAGTCCCTGATTTAGCACTGAGGTCTGCACAGCCCTGCTGGCAAAAGCCAGACTGAGAGAGAAGGGAGAACAGACCTGGAGGGCTCAGACCCATCCCTGCAGACCCAAATGTGAGCCCATCCCTGGGGGAGGGCAGGGCCAGCTCCTGAGGAGCTGATTCCATGCAATTGCTGTGAGATGCTTTTTCTACAATACCAGTTGATCACTTTGATGTGCAACTTAAACAGCTATGCTTTAAAATATGTATGAGAAAAAAAGAAAATCAAAACTTATTTTCAGCACAAGGATATTCTCTGGATAGACTCTACCTGTTCATTAAAGCAAGATTGATACTTTAAACACACCAACAGCAGAAAGCATTTCATATGAATTATGGGAAATCAGGACTAAAATCTTGGATGTAATTAAGCCCCTCTCTAACAATGGCCAAACATTGTTGTGCCTGCTTCTGTAGTAGATGTTGCTAGAGTTAATAGCATTTTTTTGTTCCTGATTGCAAAATGGTCATTATTCTCTGGTGACTATACACACAAAAATATAATCAGAAACAGATCTTTTCTGTATCATTCCTTCCTATATCCTTACAGCATGTTCAGCCTTACTCCCTTTTCCCCTCAGTTGAATCCTGCATGTTGATTTATTCCATTATGGAAGACAAGGTTATAGAAGGGTTTTGACTCTTTTGAATTGAATTGAGGTATGAGGAGTGGGTAAATCTAAATGAGGTTGAAATTTGTAGTAGATCACAATGACAGCTTTCTGACTGCTTCCTTTTATTTAGTGTTGTCTCATTTACTCAGGCCTAGAGACCCATAAACATTGTAAGTGCACATGTAAATGCAATGAACTTCTAGACTGTTAGGGCTCAGCCTCCTTCAGTGGCTTTTAAAAACTGCCATTTCATGTATTGCTCTATCTTCTTCCTGCACAGATGTTGCAGATAATCAGGACATTTGAGCTTCCTGCTGCTGTTGCTGTTCAAGCCCTGCAGTTCTGTGCTGGAACATGCTTGGGAATGGTTCATGTTTAATACTTTTCATGCAAGAATGGTTTAGAAGGATCAGAAGATTCCAGTAATTCTAAATATAGGAGTTGACTGGCATCTGTTACTTTCTGGAGCCTAAAGAGACAAGAGGTTCACCAGCTTTGAGGGTAAAATAATGAGAGGAATTCTTACCTGTAGTGGTGAGAGCCTGGCCAAACACCCCCAGCTGTATCAGCTCCAGAGAGGCTGCTGCAGAGGCAGCTACACTGCTGATTCCATCCCAAAAATGAGGGAATGAAAGCAGTTCTGGGTAAAAAGGAGGTACAGTGGCAGTGCTGGCCATACAGCCTGGCTGGGAAGAAAAAGATTGATATGAAGGATTCAGAGCATCACCACCTCATTGTTGTTGGCTTTGCAGATCGGATTCAGTTCCCTAAAATGTGATTTATGAACACCACGCTGTTTATTGGCCTAGGCAGCACTTACTGGAAGGACAGGTGTAAAGCCATCATTATATCCTTGTATAAGGGCAGATATTTTGCAATTCTCAGCATCTTTAGGTACTCTGGAACTCAGAGCATGAGTGTGCACATTGTTCCTGAGTGCCCCCCAGGAAAAATGCACCTGCACACAGAGGGAATCCTGGCTCACCTGCCTGAACTCAGGTACAGGGAGCTGCACAAACACCATCCTGCTTTTCCATGGGCTCTCCCTGGAAGAATGGAGGTTCCATGGGCAAAAAAAAAAGCACAAATGAGAAAAATTACACTTCAACAAGCACTAGAATTTAACAGCATTTAGATGGGAATGGGTATTTAGTTTAAACTTTGATTTATGGCTTTATTAATCCAAGTCAGAACTCTTGCTTCTGTTGCACCTGGTTTGCATTATTCCTAGAGGATGGAAATAATGAAAAAATACCCTGAGTTTATTCTCCATAAAGGGAATTTGGGGCAGCATCTGGCCATTTGAGGAGTATTTCAAGCATTTCTGTCCCAGCAATCTCCATGCCATGAAAGCCCCCCAGGCTGTTAGACAGTTACATGTCTTTTTGTTCCCCTCTAATGAAGCCATAATAAGACACCAAATCTCTTGGAATGATTTCTCAAAAATGAAATAGCAAAGCAGTGCTGAGTAGGGCTATTGCAGCCCTGTCAGCACTGTGTGATAAAGTAGCATAAATACAAATTACAGCAGCAGCAACAGTTTTTGGTACACAAAAATGGGAAATATTACTTTTCTGTGCATGTTTTTGCTTTAGCATGACTGCTGAGAGCTCTGGGGATTATCCTACATGAATTTCAGGAGTGATGTAGAGCCCACTGAGCTTCTATCTGCTAGGTCCTGTGAAATTAATGGCAGTAGGAAAAGCAGAACTTTCATCACTTTTGGAAAACACTGGAAAGTGAAATTAAATTGCTGGTTTTGAAAGAGTCCAGAAGAGTACAAGGATGTCATGATGACTCCTGTTGACCAGCTGGGCTGGTAAGACATAAGTAATTCTGGAAATAGGGGACAAAGTTATGTTTCTAGGTTTTGAGGGTTTGTTTTGTTGTTTTGTTTTTTTTTCCCTCCTGTAAGCACCTGAAAATTCCACATCAGAGCTGCCCCTGTGTAATTCAGTATTTCTGTCACACCTGGGTATGTTCATTCCCCTTTTCACCCTAAATGAGCCCAGAGGAGCTGGGCCTGGCTCCCCTGAGCTGCCCTGTGCAATCCCAGGGAATGCATCTCACCTCCCCTCTCCCTTTGAAAAATAAAGTTCTTTCCAAATCATCAAGTAATGATGTTGCTCTAGAAGAACCAAATAATATTTTATCAGCAGGACTCCGCTGAGCACAGGTTTATGAGTGTGGAAATACAGGATTTAAAGTGACTGTGGCTTATCATACTGCACATAAATGCTACTTCCACTTACCCCATGAATATTATTTCTCATATAAACTTCTAAATTAAGTAGTGCAGACTGATAGAATATTTTTCTGTGTTTTCATCTTTGTTTTTGAACCTTCTGCCTGAACAAATTTGTAAATGATGTACATTTGTTTTTCTTATCCCACTGTACATAAATTTTATAGATAAAATCAATACATTTTATTGTGCTCCAATTTGCTATACAATATAAACCCAAAGACCAAAACAAATTAGATATAAATATATACTTTAGGATTTTTCAGGAAGCTATAAAAGATGTATGGGATTGATTTCTTTAGCACAGAGAAGAATCTGTAACCTAAGCTTGTTGAGGCAAAAGTTCTCTGAGTTTCAGTTGTGAGAGACAGACATAACACTGATCATAGAGTGGATGGATGAATTTGTGGGGTTATTGAAATTTGGGAAGTAATATTTTTGTTTTGTTCTGTCCTTTCTGTGCCTGTTTTAGTATTCTCCTCTTCCATTTCTGACTTCACAACTGTTTACCTTTATTAACTTTAATTATAAAGCTTATATGCCCCTGTAAAGGGCTTTAGTGGAAAATCAGACCAGATGCTGCAGGAATCTGATTGTTGAAATAAATGAAAAACACCTCGACAGGACCCTCTTAAGCCATGTTGTTGAAAGAAGTGAAAATAGGAAAAAAAGCAATAACTCAGCCCTCAGGAAACCACGGGCACAAACAGAATTCAGGTGTAGTAGTTTATTGTGGGAAAATCTTTGAAATTTATGCAGTTTATGACTGCACTGAAAAACTAAAGAGGGTGGTGGAAATCTGTAGCTTGGTGATGAAGTTAAAATAAAACAGCTGATCCAGGTCCTGTGCAGGACAGAAACCTTCCCCACACGTGGAGAATGCTAACACTCCTGGATGAAAACAAATGTGTGGCTGAAAATGAGCAGTGAGACAGGGATGTGTTGGGTTGCTGAGAAATGACAGAGGCCAGAGCTGCTGGAGATGGAGCAGGGAGTGCCCAGAGCTCCTGTGGGGATAAAGCTGAGCCTGGCAATGGCTCTGAGCAGCCAGGAGAGGAATGTGGGGATTTTTCATGGAGAGGAGGAAGGATTTCCTCAGCTGGAAGTGGGGGGGGGAGGAGGAAGTACCCCTCTTTTGATGGAAGAGAGCATAGGGGAGGTTGAGTATGTGGGATTATGGTGTAAAGAAGATGAATGGCCCCACAGATTTGCTGTTCTGTGCTAAGATCCCAGGCCTGGCTTCAGTCAGGGCTCTCACAACAAGGCTGCTCAAATTCTGTCCTCAGCCTGCAGTGCAACAAATAAGTGAGATCTGTGCTCTGGATGAGCCTCTGATACTGCACAGACCCGAGGGAGAGGTAACGAGGTTTAAGTGATTTAAGGGTTTTAAGGACAACTGAGACTGTGCATCCAGAGAAATTAGTTTAATTATGAAGTCTGAAGTCTTAAAAGATACTGCCACACACAGAGAAGGAAAGGGAAGGGAAGGAATCCTTGTGATTTAGGTGCTGGATGCAAGCAGGTGATCCTGTGTCATCCTGAAAGGATAAAGAAAAGCCAGGTCTGGCTCCAGACTGCCAGGTCTTGTGTGGAGTCATTTATATTTAAAGAATCTCTTGATAGACCATGCTGATCTCAGTAAATAATAGACATATATGACAAAATGGTGTTTTTTTGTAAGGCTAATGTATTTTTGTTGTTAACAGCTTATTTTTCTTTAAGGCAAAAATAGATCTTGCTGCACCTTTTTGATGGTGACATTGTGTGTTCTGTTCAATCCTTTAGTATTTCTGTGAACTCTGGAAGTCAGCTTGCTCCTTTCAGCTCGTTCTTAATGTTAGTTTTCCATTTTCTATGATTTTACTGGAAAGAGGCAAAAACCCTGAGAAAATCCTTCAGAATATGGAACTTTAATTATCAGTATGCAATCCAGATTTAGAGGGCTTCTTTCAGTATGTATTTTTTTTTTCCCAAGCTGTGAACCTCGGTTAATTTTAGAAAGTCTGATGAACTAAAATAGATGTCCTCTGCTTGAAAGTCAGATGATTCAGTTGAACCACAGACCCTTGAGCTCTTCAGGGCTGCATGGCTGTGGAGCCTCTGACTTCTAAAATGTGTGTTAATTGTGGAAATGGAAATCAAATATGTTTGGGGGTCTTTTTTCCCCCTCTTGAATAATTTTTCTGCAGTATGCTTTGAGCTTTTTATTGAAAATCTGTGGAGGTATTACCTTCAGGTTGATAGTGATTTGGACCACAGATTCAGGAATTTCTGGGGATTACTTGCCTCCTTTGGCCCATGGTAAGATATGGGCAGGGCTCTAGGTTACTCTGTCTGACCAAGGAGGTTTTGTCACAATGAGAAAACAAAAAGAGAACCAAGATTCAGAAAAAAAAAATCCATCTAGTTTGAAACAACCCCAAAGCCATTCCTGCCATGTTTGGGACCTCCATTCCTCCTAGCTGTCATAAATTGGCTTTTCAGAGCTCGTGGCCTGATTTTCAAAGCACGTGCTTCCTGTTTGTCCTGCTAACTAGCACAGGAATTGAATGTTCAGCACATCCTGAAGTCATTCTGGGATTTGTAACTTGTTTATTTGGGCATGTGCCTGGAGAATGGCAGCCTCTGATTTGTAATCCAATCCTACAAGAAGCTGGGATGAAAGTTCTCACTTCTTTTCTCTTCTGTCATCATTCTTATCAGGCAGGCTTTGAAACTTAGAATAATGACTTTGTGAGTTCCCACCAGGTTTTTTTTTGGGGGGGTGTGTAAACCACTGAAATTTGGAAAGAAAAAGAAAGGAAAAGGGTTCACAGAAGATTTTCTGGCTCTCTGAAAGGGAGAGAGAGCACACATGAGAGGCTGAATGGGTGCACATTCCACCACACATACCAAGTCTCTTCCAAGCCTTTGTTCATAGCTGCATCTGGCTCCAGTTCTCCCAGCAGATTCTCCATTTGGACCCTACATTTGTGGCACATTTGTAGTCTCAGGCCCTCAGCAAAGGAGCACTTTGGAATCAGATATCTGAAAAGCATCATGATGGGGAAAGATTATTTACAAACATTATTTACGAAAATATAGAGTGGGATGTTTTATATAGAAAATAAAGTGTCACCACATTGGAGATATTTCAAGAAGCCTCATCTTATCTGTTTTGTTTTGTAGAAATGATTCAGTGTTTGTGGTAACATCACAAGTACAATGTGGCTTCCACTGAATTTGTATTTTGAGACACTGAATGCAATCTACTGTGTGTGGGTAAAGTCAGTCTCTCCAGATCAGAATCAGAGGAAGTTTCAGATTCCTTTAGTGGATACTTTAAGGGAAAAGGTACTGTTAAATAGCAAAGCTTCAGAACCCAGGATTTGGGCACAGCACTGTAGGAGTGTGGGGGAAAATGCAGTGGAGCAGCATTCAGAGGTGAACTGGGTTTACTGGCAGTCCCATGATGTGCAATCCTTTATTCCCAATGCAGCTGGAAACTTGTGGAGTCTGGATATCACACATGCTCCTAAATGCTGCATAAGAATGAAGGGTGCACATGGAATATAGAGGTTCCTGGGTATTTCAGCATCATGTGTTGTGCTTTCAGCATGCAGTACAGGACAAACAGAACATTGCCCCTTAAACTGCCACAAATTCAAGATAAATATTTCTGTCAATAATGAGTTTTCCAAGACAGTTTTCCCAACATGTAATCATGCTTTTTGGCTGTGGAGTGCTAAGTTTTCAAGCCCAGATAGCTAAATCTAAAGTGTGCTCTGTTTAAATTGCTTTTTATGAAAGGTGGAACTTTTGGTTCCTAAAGCAGCCTTCACACATGCAGATAAAGACATCACTGGAATTGTCCTCTGAAGCACCTGGTGAGACACTAGAAAGCAAAAGCTAAACTTTAGAGACAAGTAACTCTAATTTCCTGTTGCTGATCAGAGCATACACAATTCTCTTGTGATAAATTGGTTTTGTATCACAAGTTGTTTCCTGAATTCTGCCTGGTATTCATTCTTTAGGAACATTTTAGCCCATAAAAGCTACAAAAGCAGCAAGGTTTCAGTTGCCTGAGTAGCACAAAGCCCAGAGAATGAGGGGATTTCACTCCTCTCCAGCACACACCTGTGGTTCCCTCTGCTCTGGGTGTCTGGTGCACCTGCCTGGGGCTGTGTTCCTGGCACTGCCTTGCACCCAAATCCTATTTTCAATCTGCTAACAGCACTCTGTGTAATTACTGTGTATTACTTAATTGGGATTCATGTAATTATTATTTTAGACTATCTTACATGTTCTGATTTGAATTTTTAATTTAGAAAACACATATTCAGACCTTCGATCTGATTCCCTTTGGATGGCTGTGGATGGAGCATACATTTTAATGTTTCAGGTTATTTGTATGCAACAGGATTTCCCCAATCTAGACTCTTGAATCAATGCTAGTATTTATCTGTGCAAAGTTGCACTCAGTCCAGGATAATCTACTTTAATTTGTAAGATCTCTGTTTAGTCATACAATAAAACTATTTAGATTTGAGGTTCTTTAACAAAATACATACAAAATACTTTTTTGTACAAAGTACAAGTGCAAGACAGGTTTCTGTGGATTTTTACATTCTATGTGTTTTTACATGCATTCTCTTAATAGAAATATCTAGCTGTACATGTGTACAACTTTCTATTACTTGTTCTTTATTTCAGAAAAAATAATGATATCAATTTTAGAAGTCACTTTGTTGAGATTCCAAGTAAGGTGTATGGATAGGATGGTAGGAATTGATTAAACAGGTATGATTTAAAGAGAATGGATAAACTTCCTGCTTGGCTGCAGCCTCTACGAGCTCATGGCAGCTGATTCTGCAATATTCATTTTCTTTAAAGGTCTGGGGGTGTCACTGACCTGGGGAGGTGTTTCCCTCAGGAATGGTTTCAGTCCTGGTGTTCTGACACATTGGCTCTGGTGAGAGTAAGTTTTATTCTAAAGTAGGCCCTGAACCATCACCAGGATCTTATCCAGAGGCACCAAGCCTGCCCAATGTATGAAACAATAAGGCAGACACTATTTTAACACCACAATTTGGACAGCCTTACTTTGTTCACTGTATCTCCAAATGTTTGGAGTGGTATAATTATCTATATTCTGTTACTGAAAGGCTATGTGTGTCTCATGAAGAGAGTCTCAAAAAGATTTTAATTAAGTTAAACTAAAATAAGAATTGAAGTATAGAAAGTGCTCTAAAGGATCTTTAATATCAAAATAAGCTCATCATCTTCTAAAATAGAAGTTAATACAGGCAATTTAATATTCCTTCACTGAAGAAAATGAAAACAGACTTGTACATTTGGTTTTAGAGGTCTTGAGTGTTTGGTTCTTTTCTAGTCCTGTTTTCTTCCTGTGTTTCTCTCAAGCAGACAGTGAATGAGCCAAGTCTATGTGCAGCTTGGGCTCTAATGTCTCCAGGCAAACAGGGTTTCTATGGCTGAGAAACTCTGCTTCCCTGCCCTGAATGCAAAGAAAATTAGAGTATTCCCTATGGAATGTGAGGATTGCCCCTGCTCAGTCGGGTACCATGGGGGACAGCTGGCTCACAGCGAGGTGTGAATGCAGTTTGTTCAACAAATTCAGGGCACAAGGCACTCACTGTACCCTGGTGGCATCTCAGAGCAGTGAGGGACCTGGTGCTGCCATCCCCTGGTG
>VZTT01056561.1:945-14352 GCA_013400855.1 Buphagus erythrorhynchus
GTTGAATTCCTCTGGAATTTTTGGTTCCCTTCATTGCTTCTTTCACCTATCAGTATCTGGCTTTATCTACCAGCAGGCCCACAGTTTTTTTATAAAGACACCTCCCTCTCATTGCTTTCATTAGGAAAAAATTCTTTGATTTTGGTGAGGCATTGGAATAGGTAAGGACACGTATTGTGGCTGCCCCATCCCTGGAATTGTTCAAGGCCAGGTTGCACAGGGCTTGGAGAAACCTGGGATTGTGGAAGGTGTCCCTGCCCATGGCAGGGGGTTGGAACAAGATGTTCCTCAAGGTCTTCTTCCAAGCCAAACCATTCCCTGATGCTATGATTTTAGGAACATGGTTGTGGAACAGAACATCCCAGTCTCATCTGAGCTGGGATAAAGGAGGAGGAAACGGGCTGCCTGGTGGTGTTAGGACATGCCTGGTCCTACTCTGAGAATTTCATCTCAGAATATTTTTGCATGCTTGTCATCCAGGTTTGTCTCAGTCACCAGCTCAGTAAAATGCAGCATGCTAGTCTGATAGAGCACCAGGAGCAATCAAATGAGCATTAAAACAGCTGTGTCACATATGGCTCCTGAAATACCACACTGGTTCCTAATACCAGTACGGTCTTGGAAAAGTTACTGCCAAATGTTAAAAATGCTGCCATTTCCTCAAGAATGGTTTAATAACCGAGGTTTTTGGCTTTGTAAAATAAGCATTCATTATGATTTCATTTCTGATTTAAGATAAACCATCTCCCATCAGTTCCTTGTTCAGAAATTGAAAATGCAGGATGAGAAAATGAAGGAGAAATATAACTCACAATTTTTGTCCCTTTCCTGTGGCTACACTGGGGACTTCTTAACCTCCCCATGCTTTATATGATCACATAAAATAACTCTCTGTGTAACAACTCAAAATGTTACAGGTCTACTGATGCTCTTGATTTTTATGATTTGGATGTAAAACACAAATGTAATTCCTAAAATGAGCAAAGAACCTAAATGCCATGTACATTTTAAAAAGTAACACCCCAAATTCCAGCTGCAAGCAGCTTTCCATGGGGCAAAATTAAAAGCAATGAAGTCTACTAACCATCAAAGGAAGGAATTTTTATCACTATACCAAACCGAATCATTACTTTACTCCTGCAGTTAAAAATACACACTGCTTATTAGGGCTACATCAGTAGGTATTTAGTAGGTCTGGTTTTTAGTATGATAGAAATTACTAAAATCGAGATGTAAGATAACTGTGTAGGGTAAATATCCTTTAATGCCGTACATACTGTTGCAATCGCTTCAAGCGCTGACTCAGCTGCAGTCAACAGAAACCTGGTTCTTTACGGGAATTTGGCTCTTTAAGGGGAGTCGGGTTCTTTACGGGAATAGGGTTCTTTACGGGAATTTGGTTCTTTAAGGGAATCGGGTTCTTTACGGGAATTTGGTTCTTTACGGGAATTTGGTTCTTTAAGGGAATCTGGTTCTTTCGGGAATCTGGTTCTTGCAGCCGCTGGGTTAAGATACGATTGTGCCCGCGGTTCCGAGGCAGGACCTGATGGAATGTGCCTGTTCCTCTCCTGGGTGAGCACTCACCGATGCTCGAGTACCAGCACAGCTCTCTCTGCTGTGCTTGGGCTGGATCCCGGCGCTCTTTCGGGTCTCCCCGATGGGTTTTTCCGCGCCCAGGTCCCGCTGCCCGGCGGCTCCATCTGGCGGCAGCCGCACCTCGGGAGAGCCCGCAGCTCCTCGTGGGTCTGGGATAAACCCGCAGCTCCTCACGGGTCTGGGATAAACCCGCAGCTCCTCACGGGTCTGGGATAAACCCGCAGCTCCTCACGGGTCTGGGATAAACCCGCAGCTCCTCACGGGTCTGGGATAAACCCGCAGCTCCTCACGGGTCTGGGATAAACCCGCAGCTCCTCACGGGTCTGGGATAAACCCGCAGCGATTCCTGCACACAAGCAAGGACAGCTTTGCTCCGGGTACAGATGTTCGTGTGCTTTTTAATTCTAGGAGCTGGTGGAGTGAGAGCAGTTCACGGCAGTCCTGCTGCACATCCCATCCTGTCAATAATCGCACCGTATTCTCTCTGTATTTAGGGACTGGAACATCTCTCTGGCTGAGGCTGGGCCTGCTCAGACTCAAGAAGAGACGACTGAGAAGGCACTTCATCCCTGTCAGTGTCCACAGGGAGGTGTCAGAGCATGGACCAGGCTCTGCTCCATGGGGCTCAGCAGTGGGACAGGCAGGAACTGATGCCCAGGAAGTTCCACCTGAGCATGAGGAAGAACTTTCATGTGCACTGAACAGGGTGCCCATAGAGGGCGTGGTGTCTCCCTCCCTGGGGACATTGCACAGCAATCAGGACACAGTTCTGTGCCACGAGCTCTGGGATGGCCCTGCTGGAGCAGGGAGGTGGGGCCAGATGACCCACTGTGTTCCCTTCCAACCTGACCCATTCTGTGATTCTGTATTCACTGCACTGAGCTGGGCTCTTAATACATACTAGATGTCATTGCTCTTCCCTCATCCCTTTTATCAGCATTGATTCACTATTTCATTTCCTGTATCAGGATGTTTTATATATTTTTCCACTTCAGGTTACTAGGATCTCCATGCTTTTAAAAATCAAGATAAAAACCACATTCCCTTTTACTCCCAAAAATCCTCATTATGTGTCAAAAGCAGGCATCAGAAATCAACCACACACTGGCATTCTGGTCTTGATGAGCCACTTGGCAGATTTCTGTCACAGGCTTCCCTAACATACAGCAGAATCCAAAATGACTGCAAGCCCCTTCATTGTGTCCTCAGCCTCATATTTGCACAGCTTTTGACATACTAAGAGATAGGCTAAGGGGCACCACGAATTATTTCAGCTGTAGATGGGCTGTTGCTACCAAAACAATGATTCGTTCTGGCTTTCAGCCTGTCCTTTACTACATTTTGAGAAAATGCTCATCAGAAGCAGGCTCAGTTTGGAGAAACTGTCCAGAAATACATGATTCAATTATCTGAAATACCTATTACCTTCACAGGAAACCCCGACAGATTATTTTTTTTTTTTAAAGATGAGACAATCTTGTTGCACTGAAAAATAAGTTGTTTCTCTACATTTTTCTATGCTAGAGAATCCCAGAGAAAATATGAGGATCAGGCAACTAAATGTGACATAATTAGTTTCATCATTTCATCTAGTTGGACTTTTTTTCTCTAAAACTCTTGAAATTTTTTATTATCACAATGGCAGGACAAAAAAATCATTCCAAACTTGAGGCATGCTTGAAGTAATATTGATCTGTTTGTCTAAGTTTGCAAACCACCTAAAAATACTCTCAAGATTTGCCTTTTGTGTCAATGCATTGCTTAGATATGGGCGAGGATGGTTTAATTTTCAATGTTAGATCAAAGCAAAGAGAAAAGAGGAAAACGGAAGAAATGTCATGTGTTCTCCAGAACATATGGTGGGAGTGGTCCACAGAGAAGAGGATGGAAGATGTAAAAAAGCAAGTTTCTAATCACATCCCAGTTTAGGAGGGTATGAGATTTTTGTCATTTCCCCCAAAGTATGGAAAACCCTGTGCTGCAGTGATGAAAAGCTGCTTTGCTTATCCGTGTCTCTGATGTCTTGGGCTCCAGACAACTTTCATCTCTCCCTAGGTACTGTAATACCCTGGTATGTGTGCTCTTGCAGTGTCACAGCAATCACAGCAGCTGTTCTGGAAGAGTCTGCCACTTCTGCTTCATATTACAGTGATCATTTGAACCTTCCCTTCTTGACAACGCAACAGTTTTATAACTTCTGAGCTCCTCATGTTATACTCAGGATTGCCAGGAGAATGGAGAGCCTTCACAAGATCAAACAAAGCACAACTTTATCAAAAAAGAAAATGAATATGGAAGTAAGGCTACAGCATTTAAATCCTCAAACAGAGCTACTTAGTAAGGGAAATTTGCAACTGCAGAGTGGCTTTTTTAAAGGAATGAGAAAAGGCAACATTTCAAAAAGCAGGACTTAACTCCAGTTGTCACCTATTAACACTCTTTATCCCTGAGCTGGAAGGTGTAAATAATGCAGTAGAAATGACCGAATCACTGCAGGAAGACACAATAGCAGGTTACTGAGATCCACTACAAGCAAAGCATATGCTTGATGGCAAATCTTTTCCCATTTCCTACATTAGATATTCATCGGGGTCTGACTTCTAATTGAATGCAAATAAAGAATAACAGGTTTTTGCATATGAAGTGAAGCTATAGAACATCTGCCTCTTCACAGCCTTTCAATGTACCTTATGTGATATTAAGCAAAGAAGAGGTTTGCCTCATCAGCTTGTAAGAAACAGTGAATTTGAAGAACAGTGTGACAGAACTAAATCATTCCACTGCTGCTCTAAAAGGTGTCTCTTTGATCTCCCCACGTACTCCTAGGTGATAAAATGCCAAGTTGGGCAAAATCAGTTTCAATGCCAAAAAGATGGACTACTGGTGCAGAAGGTCACAAAACACTATTAATTGCCTTATATCATCTCAGTCTTGAAAGATGATCCAAAAATATAGGCTGGTGCTTTGGAACAGAGCACACATTGCTAGCTAGCACTATCCAAGCAAGCTGTTAAAGGTACTTTAGGCATGCTCTTACCTGCAAATGGAATAACCTATCTCCTGCTCTTTTAGCCTCTTTTACAGTAGTAATTTATGCTGGTTTTTTACTTCCTCAGCAACCTAATTCACTAATTGTGTTTACTGGCATAGTCATTTTGTGACCTTTTCAGAAAAAAGCTACAGCAATCTGAATGTAAAAGTCAGTGTCCTGAAATTAGCTTACATGTTTGTAGGTTATAGCATGGACGAACACTGATGTGGAAATAAAAACCTGGTTAAAAAATTGCTACACAAAATACCAGAGAGGAGCTAGAAAGATCCCCAGAGAGGAGCTAAAAAATCTCCGTCTCCTACAGTCACTCTTTTGCAGAATGTGTCTAAAATAGTGCATCTGAGGTTTTGTCAGAATTAAAGGACATACTTAAAGTAGACAGGTGTCAAAATCAGATCTAAAATGCCTATTGTACATTCAACTAAGGAACAAAACATTTGAATATCAAGGATGGATGACATTTGAAGGTGTCTGGAATAACATCAGCAACACATTTCCATGCTTGGTACTATTCAGTGGTGTGAGAGACTGCACTGGTGCTTCTGGAGTCTGAGAACAGGAAGTGTCCAGCTGTGTGTAATTCTGGCCCCCAACACACATTACCTTGGAGACATATTGTAAGTGCAAAGAAGCTGATTTCAGTCCCATCAGAGCCAAGGGTCCTTGGCTGACTTCACTTCCAACCTTACACCCACTCCAGAGATGCTGAATGACAGCCCCAGGTTTCCAAAGGAAGACAAATCATTCCCTCCAGCATTCCTGGATGTGAGTTCTGATAATGTGACAGGCAGGAGGGGAAGTCACAGGCACCTGGTAGTAGAATGAAAGAGGCCAGCTTGTACAATTATATTACCTGATTTTCTTTTCTTGTGGTAAATTGGAGGCAAAAAGATGAAAAGGTGAATTTGAATTGCTCGCTACAATGATGGACCAGATTTGAAGCTTCCAGAAGTCACTGGAAATACTCAAGTAAGTTAAAATGGGATTTTCAGACTTACACAGTTTAGCAGATTTTAATATTGTCTCCTGGGTCACCCCTCTGTGTCACATGCAAACACAAAGGTGTCACCCTTTGAGATCACAAAATGCCTATGTGGCTGCAACAGGGTTCTCTGAAGAAGCTAATATATAAAGAGTATAAAGAGTATATAAAGTATATAATGAAGAGTATATATTTTATATAAAATTTATATTGTCCTCTAACATGAGCTAGACTTTGGAAACAAAATGAACTGGAAACCTTGCAAACTACAAAGGGATCTTTTGCTGGCTTTCTGCAGCCCTCATCTTGGGAGCCACTGCTTTAAAAATGTCACAAATTACTGTGTCAGGAATAAAATGATGTGCATGCAAAACCAGTAATGGGCATAATTTGTAAAGAAGAGCTAATGCTGAATGGCTTTACAGACAACAGTGTGTGTATGCACAATCATGAGAGGCAAGTGCCACTGGAGGAGAGGGCACTGCCCAGGCAGGTGACTGAATGCTAGAAAGGGAAAGAACTGGGCAGCTCTTTCTCTACAATGGCTTCCAGGAAATTCTTTATTCTTCCCTAAGCAGACAAGCATTAAGTTTTCAAAGTCTGTTGGAAAGACTCACAGCAGGATGTGCCAATTCAATCAATACCATGAAAGAATAAAAGGCCAAGACTTTGCTGCAGTTAGAATAAACAACTATCCTAAATTTCTGACAAACAGTAGCTGTGTCTCTTTGCTAGTATTTGAGATGTGTATAAAATGTTGTTAGAGTACATATCCACAGCCAGCATCATTACTCTTTTTTTTTTAGTCGATACTCCCATCATGCCTCAGAGGTGACAAAAGGAAATACTGAGTCCAAACCTGAGAACAGAGTCTCAGGAAAGCAAGAAATGATGCCATCTACTGAAGAGATTTGCCTCAGAGAGATCACAGGTCTCATGCTTTAGTCATGGCCCATTCCTTTGCCAGCAGGTTCACTGTGAGCTAAGTGATTTCTTTCACGTAAGCTGCTCACGACGACTACAGAAACCTCCAGGCTTACAGTGCACAAACAATGGGAGAAAAGCTGCTTCAAATAATACACCCAGACAATGGAGTTGCCATTATGGTAGCAGTGCAAAATATAGACAGGGATTTAAATGAAACGGGTGATATCTGTATACTTTGGAGGGCTCACGTGTGCCAAATTTGGCAGCATGAGTGTTCCTATTGCTTGTTGCTCCACCCCTTGAACAATGAGGCTAAACCCCATATGTGCAGGAGTTGGTAGAGCACAAGCAGTTTTGCTAATCACGCTGCATGCAAAAGCAAAAAGACAAAGGAAACTAGTAATGCTTAGACTAGCATTGGGGAAATAATTAAGCATGAATGAAATATTGTATGTGGATTTGAAATGAATGTTCTCAGAAACAATTGTGCTGTTTCAGTTGTGCTGCTTTCCCCCCTAAGTTTCACAAAGTAATTTGCATGTCATTTAAATAAATACCATAAATTATTGCAAACTTTTTGTTTTTATTTACATAAAACAAAATACTAATTTCCATTATTGTTTGGATTACCTGACAAGAGTGAAATGCAGGGGTCTGAGAGGAAACCTGTCCCTCCCCAAAGTATTACAGATTTCTCATGCATGAGAGAACCAGGAAGCAGGACCCCATATTCAGCTTTGTCTTACATAGACAAGGAATGCTCTGTACATGAAACAGAGATATGGGATCAGATCTTCCAGTTGAGCCAAGCTTCAGCTCACATTGATTTCACTTTCTTTCACTGTCATCCACACGTCACCTATTTGATTTCAGCTCTGATAAATATTTGTCTTCCTTCTTGACTACTTAATTACACTTCTTTGTCAGATTCCTTCTCAAACCTGCTTTCTCCTCTCACCCCATCATGGGGTTAACAGCAGCCAAATCAGAACCCTTGACAGTCTGTGTGTTTAGAGAAATCAGAAGAAAATAAATGACTGAAATACAGAAATCAAGGAAAAACTGAGTGGATGATAGCTTAAAAAGTTAGGAAGGTGCACACAACTCTTCAGGGTCATATGGAACCTGATGGCCACTCAAAACTAAATACAGGTACTACCACCTGAAAAAACCAAGTGAACTAACATCCTGCAAAAGGAGGAATTTAATACATAGCATGAATTTGAACGTTCTGGCTATAAGAGAGTAAATGACCATTCATGCTTCTGACCTATGAAATCTGCCTGCAGGTTTCCTCCACAGTGCTTTTATTTATATCTAGTTGCTCTCTCCAGTCTAAATGAGAACCCAAGAGATATTTCTCACTCTTCTCACATAACCCTAGGCTACTTTTCCCCATGTTGTTAAACATGTCAAACATCATAGATTGCAAGACAAATGAACTCATTATACACATGTTCTTTTCACGGAGGACTAGCCTGTAGTCTCACTTTCTAAGGCTTTTTTTTTGCTTTATAAACCCACTTCCTATCTTGGATACAAAGGCATTTAAGCATTTACTTTCCTGGACTTTGCTTATTGGAGTCCTAAGATGTGCTTCACCACAAAGGAAATAAAATTGACTGGGTGTAACTTCATGATTTCCAGATATCACTAGGGTGTGCTGTAGATCATGAAATTTCAGTAAAGCACCATTAACAGGGAAAAATCTAGCTTTTATAATAAATACTTTAAATTAATTACAAACACAGAAGCAGCTCTCCACTGACTTGAATTCCTCTTAAAACAACATACACACTCAAGAGAGGTAATGTAACATCTAAACAATTTAAAACATTTTTGTATGCAGGCTTGGTCAGCACTCTAGCAGAAAACTTGAGTCAGGCAGATAATCACACACCTAAACTGCACATAGGTAACAAAAATTCAAGCATGCAGTCTGGTGGGAATTGAAAAAACAGGACTGAAACCAATGTCAATAACAAACCAGGTAACAAGCAATAACGCTGTGGAAAGCTTTCTCTGAAAAAAAGAAAAAAAAAAAAAAGGAAAGAAAAAAGAGTCTATATAAAGTCACCAAAACTCACAAAGGTAGTAAGGTAGTGCAGAGTGAGGGGATGAATTGTAGTTATTTATACAAATTAATATACACAATGGTGCTGAAGTTTCCAGTAAGGATAGCAGTAGGACTGAACAAATTCATCATAGGAGACTGCACCTCTTGGGTGCCAGCTCTTAGTAAAAGAGGAGGAGGCTGCAGCTCCAGGAGGAAGGAAAACATCAGCTCCCAGCTCTGGGCTTCCACCCACTTCCAGCCCCTGCAAGAGCTGGGAACCCTGGTTACAAACTACTCCCAGCAGCTGCTCAGCACCTGGGACAGAACACCTTCCTGCTCTTGCACCTGGTACCTTCAGCCTAGGAAGGAAACACCCTGGCACCCCATCCTTCAGCACCCAGCAGCTCCAAGTGCAGTCATGGACTGCTGGTGGGATCATGAACCCAGCACAGTGAGCATGCTGAATCAGAAGAGTTTTTAAGCACAGCTAACTTCAAGCATATATTTACACCAAAAACCCACAGACTCAAATGCAAATTTAAAAAGAAGCACCTATTGAAAGACAAACAAAAACTTAACTGGTTTACTGCTGAGACCCCAGCTGTCAAGACATATCCAGAATGCCATAGTCAGTGGTAACAGCAAACAGAATTATCAAGTGATGCTTCCAAGCTCCATGAACTGAGTTTGGTAGTCTTACACCATGAACCACATATTCATTATTATAACAAATTGTATTACTATTTGCAGCATCTAGGGAACCCCAATCAGGGCTCTATTGTGCGACAGACTGTACAAGCACAGAAAAATAGGATGGCTTCTATAATGAGTACATCACAAGCCCCACAACCATAATTAACATTGATTAGCATCGATGCAAACAGCATGGGAAGACAAAGATTGAGCCAGTTTGGAAGCTGAGGTACTCTCTAACCCTTTAAGGTGGCTCCTTTGGTTCCCAGCTGCAGAACAGAGGGGAGGCTGTTTCACTGGGGAAGGCTGCAGCCCCCAGCGCTCCCAGGAGCACATTCNAGCACATTCTAGGACATGGGATTCAAAGAGGCATCTTCGTCACTTACTAATTCACTTTCTATCACAGACAAAACCACATGGCTGCAGCACCATCAGTTCTGATAAAAAAGGATGGCTGGCAACATCTGATCTACTCCATGTACTAGAAAAGACCCCAAAAGCCAAATTCACTTAAAATGAAATCTCAAAAGAGTGACCTTAATGGACGTGGGATGTGTAGCTGCGTGTAATAAACTTCCTACAAAAAACAGCCCTTGCTAGATCTAGTAACCATGATATGCATCTCTTCATCCCGGGTCCATGGCATTTTCCCAGGCTTGCTTTGGAAACTAATGCAGTTTTTCTTTTTTAACTGTAGGAAAGACAGCTCTGTAATGCCAGCAAAAAATGGATAGTGTGAAATCATAGGGTTGAATATGTTGATTGTGTTAATGAAGTTATCTTCACTAACCAAACAAGATTCCAGACCCAAAACCTTCCTATGAACTCTCCCCCAAAATGTTTCTACACTTCTTTTACTGAATAACCTAACAAAATCCAGACACCTGGAATTTTAATCCCACATTCAGCACCATGGAAAATATATCCACAGAAAATATAATCACACTAGAAATTTTGTTCAGTTCCCCATTCCATAACCTAGCCTGCAGTCTGCTGTCTCTTCAGACTGACTGCTTGTTTCAGGAATTCTCATATGCATTAAACTGAACACGTATGTAAATATTTGCAGGACTAAACTGTAGCCACAATTTCAAATGCAATCAGGATATGTTGTGCTCAACTGTAGTTAGGGTCCAGTGTTTTGCTATTTTTTGCTGTTCTGGTGAAGTTTCTTAATTTGTTTTTCTTCTAAGCTACTTCCTACAATTTCACTCACAGGGAAATGAAACATCATTCTATAAAGCCTAAAAATAAACTCAGATCTGCTAAAAAATTCATCATTTCACTCCCAGGCTTCCACCAGCTGGGCTTGTCTGCTTTAGGTTTGACACCCCTGAGAGCTACAAGCATGACTTACAAAGATGAGCAAGTTTACATGAGAATGATGAAAAGATCCATTTTTTTAATCTTTGCTTTGCCAAAATACCATCCGGGGCATTTATTACTTGAAGACATTTATTTCTGGCAATTTCTCACTCCCTTTTAGTACAGGACTTCTGTTATTTGCAAATTTGGAGAGGTAATACCCAAATCCATATTCTGCTTTATGTGTACTTCTTTCAAGCTTGCTCATTACATTCATTAAACTATTTAATTCTCAAGGATCTACTAGAGATACAGTGAAGACCCCCTGAACACCAGTTAAGAATAAACCTGTAATGAGAATAAATTACACATGCATATCAATTGCTACAAGTCCTGTAAGGAGTGAGACCTTTCTACATAAACATCTGCTGCAAAATTAAATCTGATACATTAATAAAAGCTCTCCCCACCCAAACCAAACAATGGACGTGTAACAGTTACTCGATCAGTTAAAAGAATAAACCTTTTAAATAAATAAATTTGTGCTTCACCAATTTATGTCACTGTGGTACTTAAGGCGAAACCTTTTAAAGGAATAGATTTACTGTGCACACAGATCTCCACTGGGTATGTGTAATTATGCAAAGGAAAGGCATTACTTTTAAAGTGGATGAATGGCTGATACTTTTTGATTTACTGCTAGAAACAGAAAAATGGTAATGGCATGAAATAAGCATTTGCAAAACCGTTTTGGCAGACAGAAAATGTTTGATTTACCTAGGGCATCTATCAGGTTCTGTATTTTAGATCAAAGTAGATAAATGGAAAGGCAAATGGATATTTGGAAAAAAAATCTACTGCTTTTCTGTCAGCCCTGCAAGTAAGTTAAATGTTTGAATGAGGAAAAAGCCCAAGGCTCTTTGGATGGAAGGAAATCATGATTCATCACTGCTTTGGCAAGTACAGCTTTCTGTATTTACCTAAAAAGGTGACATGGAAGTCATTGTCACTTTCTTATTCTGGCTTGATTCTTAGAGGTGATTTTAAAGGCAGCTGGCAGAACTCAGCATTTCCACCTGACACTTGAAGTAGACAATGCATACCCTAGGTCATATTTTCATCTCAACTCCACCTTGTTCACTCTCCTTTCTGGTTTGAATTCCCGTGGGTGAAGAAATTACAATCTAGTTAAGATACACACATGCAAAATCAAAAGCCACTGCCTTCTTAGATCCTTCTGAAATCTCTGCCATAGGAAAGCACCCTGAAGGCAGGGTAAGGCTGACAACAATTATCTGTAGCAAGTCAGGAGGCTGAAGAACCTGAAAGATCAGCTTCTTCCTGTGGCAGAATTTTTCCTAGAGGTTGCCAGTAAAAAGCATGATTTCTGATTGTGCCATGATCCTGTTCTGAACTCTTCCTACACTGAAATGCATCCCCAGGAGCTGTGTGGTAGAAGCACTGTGTCCAACCCTCAAAGCACCACAGCCCAGTGGTACATGTGCTGCACAGATGGTCTGAACACGCAGAGTTAATCCAAAATGTTTGGGTCCCATCCAATTTGTTGTGCTTGTGGAAATCCACAGGAGGGCACACACACAGGACCCCCAACCACATCAGATGCAGTGTGAGCGTGCACACCACGTGCAGGGGCACTCCCAGGGAGTGTCAGGTTTGCTCTACAGCACGGTAGGATTTGTTCGTGTGCTGAGAAAAGGCTGGGATTACTTGACATCTGGAAATCCTGACAAACACATAATCCTTGCACATAACCTCTTGACAAAAAGTCTGGCGTGGGAAGGACACGTCTGGAGAAATTCAGCGTGTGTCCCTCTGCCTGCTCCACCAGGAAATGACAGAGAGCAGGGTATGGCCTCTCCAGCTCTCTCCACAGCATTATGAACATGAGCAGCAAATCCATCAGCTGCATGCATTTATTCTGTGAAAGGGCTGACCAGCTCTTCAAAGGCCAAAGAGCAATCAAAACTCCTATCTTTTGCCTAGACAGGTAAAAAGCCAGCAGGCTTATAATTACACAGGGAGTTGCCTGCTCTCTAGGATGCAAAATAAGCAGGTATCTGGTCCTGCTGACTTATATGGCCTGTATTTTTAACTCAGTAGCTTACCCTTGACCACTGAAATACTGGAACAAGTTACCCTGAGAGGTTGTGGTAACATCATCCTTGCATTCAAAACCTGTCTGGACAAGATCCTGAGCAACCTGTTCCCACTGACTGCTTTGAGCTGGTGGGTCAGATTAGATGCTCCTTCCAGTGTCCACTGTTCTGTAATTCTGTGGTGAAGAACTCTCCCTTCAGTTTTGTAGATGCACTCCCCTTCTAAAAAGCAGCTGATTGATCCTACCTCTGCCTTAAGCCTTGGTTATCACTGTGGACAGAGTTCAAAGATGCTGTGTTTGTGGAGCAGGCCAAATCCTCTGCAGTGATCAACCAAAAATGACCAAAAAATATGAAGTTTCACCAACAGGAGACCAAGATGCATGATGCTGGTCCTCTGCTTCATTCCAATACCTGTGACTGCTAAACAGCCCCTATACCCTATATAAAGGGTTATATGCACAGCTCCACAGATGAGCAAAAAGCCAACACATCTTCACACCAGGCTCAGCCACCAGCACCCAGACATTCTGTGCCCACATGCCCTTCAATCTCCCCTCCTCTATCCCCAAGCTTATCTTTAGTTATGTCTCTCTGAAGTAACAATCCCCCTATACAGACTTCCACATATATAAACTCCTAAAATCAAGACTCATGACTGTAAAGCCACCAAAGGCAG
>VZTT01056561.1:18923-29098 GCA_013400855.1 Buphagus erythrorhynchus
AATGAGTACATTACTGCCTTTAGACCTTGCATACAGCACTGAGGAAGTTCTCACTTACCCCCTCCGTTTATTTAGATGAAAACCCATTTGAGTTTCAGGCACTTCTGAGTTTTTAGGATGTGATTAAGTAGAAACCAATACAAAAAACACATTGGCAAACACAAAATTCTCATACTCACAGTGATGAATGTGACTTTTGACAACAGGCACCAGTTTCTTTGAAGACAACTATCACCACTGAACAATCCTTATTAGTATATCTTGTAGTTTTCAGCTGACTGAAGATTTTTACTCTTGTGGCACTAGAGCACCAGAGCTCATTGCTTGCAGGTCAACCTTTCAAGCTCACAGGTTTACTGAAAAGAACTTCCAAAGCTGGTAACAATTGTATTAGTGCATACCTGCTGGGACAACCTTCACTACATCTTCTGTGCAATGCTGTACGGAAACATACACAAAACAGTCCTAAATGCACATATGTACTCATTTAAGCAGACTGGTATTACTAGTATCTAAGTGCATTTACCTTTATTTTAATTTAATATGGTGTTTTTCATAATACAAAGGACATAACATTCATTACTCAGGCTAAGAATTGCAAGTCTAAACCACATAATTGCTTTACCTGGCAAAGATGCTGTGGCTGTGTGGAATACAAATTCATTAAGCATCTTCACGATCCTTCAATAATTCTGCACGGCCTCTACCAACAGCCTGGAGTGAGAGCTGCAGATGCAAGGACTGAGGAAGATGATCTCAATTCTCCCTTCCCCACCCCCTGAATGTGGCTGGTACAAGCTGAGTTAGGTTCCAGCTGGAATCAGTCTCCTGACCTCTGTAAGGCCACAGGGGTGCTCCTGATGGCACAGGGATGGGGTTGGGTCACAACTGCTGGTTCTGAGGGAAGGAGCACCACACACAGATTTAAAGTGCCTGTGTAAATGTGAACTTTGACAAAGCAGTGCCAGCCACACCTGCCAGGCACCTGAAAGGATTTCTGTGCATTGAAGTTGTGTCAGTACATTTAGGAGAAAAAGGAAGAAAAGTCATGGTTGCCACAGGGCCTAAAGAACCTCTTTTCTAGCAGGTCAACACACCAAAGAGATTTCACTGCTTTTGATGGGAGTCATGTGGGAAACAGGCCAGTCCAGAAAAAAGAAACCTGAGAAGACAATCTCATACTGTGACATCCTGGAATCAACCATACTGCGATGTTCTGGAATCACCATTATGTTAACAAAACCAAGTATCTTGAAAATCTTTTTGTCTTTGGAAGGAGGATGTATCCTGTTTGGAGAAGCATGGGCACTCTGCCAGCTGCCACAAACCCCATGCTTGCTTTGATACCCACAATTTAACTTTCACTGCCATCAGCAGAAGCCTGATGTGTACACACCAAGGAAAAAGAGAGATCCCAGAGGACAAACAGTGCTCCTAGTCTCAAGGAATGAAAACATATGCTTACATTTTGTGCAGCCATGACATAACAGGTATTTCTTGGATTCTTTTAAGATTCTTTAGAGCTAAAGGATCAAATCAGAGAATCTCTTACAACATACATAGTAAGACTGTAATATTTTTCCTCTACATTTTACATGAAAAATAAAAATCTCTGTTTTACTGTGGCTTTGGGAGAAAGGTTTCTACTGTAATTATATCTTGTGTATTCCAAGAAAGTTTTCTACATTACTATTACTAGTCTAGAGAGGTACAAAGCTGCAGGTGCTTGCTGAAAAATAATGAACCTTTATTAAAATTTCCAGTTTTTGCAAAAGCATTTTGACTACACTCCAAATCTACTTAAAATGTAATTAAATATTTACATTTATTCTCTAATAAGTATTGTAAGTAAATCAACACCCCAATTATCTTAAATTTTTGTGTGGTATTACAAAAATGTAGCAATTGTATAAATGCATAGTTCTAATGAAAAAATAATGATCTTGAACTTTAAAAGAGCCCTTCATTTGGAGAGATGAAAGTGCTGTACATTCTTTCATTCATTATGTCTTACGGCCCCTGTGTGATGTAGGTGCTATTATCATCATTTTACAGATGGGAAACTGAAAGGCTAATTAACCTGTCCAATTTACAACACTTTTAGCTGTAAACTTAGGGCAATATAGTGTACTTAAAGGCAAAACAGAACTCAGCTCAGCTGTGATGAACATTTTCTAAAAATTCTTAAACTCTGTAAGCGTTTAACTTACAGGAGAGAATATCTCACACAAGATTTCAGAGTTGGTTTTGCACTGCTGGTAGCTTTGAGCACCACAGAAATGTTTGCCTAGAAGCAAACATCAGAGCACCTGGTTATTGTGAAGTATGTCACCAAGCTTCCCAGCTCGTTATGGAGATGATGTGCATTTTTATTTGGTGTTATTTCCCATTCACCCATGCATTTGTGCTTTAATTCTGTAGGACATACCACACTGCATTTCTACAAACACACACAAACAAATAGTGTTTGCTGATAAACTCATTCCCTCAGTTTACTTATGTGTTCCATGAATTTCTTGACTCGGTCAGGATCAACAGCATTTGCCCAATATCCTTCTTTCTTGAAATACGAACCAATTATCAGAGCATCTGCATCCAAGTAATTCTTCACATTCTCCAGAGTCACTCCAGACCCAACCAGCACAGGAATCTTCACAGCTTGCTTAACCTCTGAAGAGAAGAAAACCAAAATCAAGGTAATTCCTGTCTTTGAAACTCTCTCCATAAAGACACTAATATGCCTAGTTTTTCAACAGAAAAATAAAGGTATCGAGAAATTGGTGATTGTGGTATTTATTACTTCTACTGCAAAATGAAACAGGTTCTCTAGAAAAAACACCTTTAGCTCTAAATAGGAAAAAAAAAACCTTACTTCTTCTATTCTGTTGTCTGGAATGCTTCCTATATTTGCTTGTATGAGAAAGAGAGCAGGGATCATACAGGCACCACTGACAGCTCAGCTAGTTTTTCCAGAAAGCAAAGTGGTCTTTTATCAGTATGAGGAATGACAATGGAATAAAAAAGACTCTTATTTTTTTCTATATACAGAGTTACTTAATCATCAGACGTTTTACCTGGTTTCAAGAGGAGAAACAGACAAAAACAAGGCTCAAAATACAGTACTAGCTTTGGGAGGAGGAAAAAAAGCCCAGTTCAAGAATTACTTAAGCATCCTTCTCATCATTTTATGTCAAACTGACCATCCAAAGAGTGACTCATATGACTGGATGCTTCATCCCTTAGAGGAATGTTGTGAGCCATTATTTCTGACCTTTAAAAACATATAAATTGGCTTAATTAGTGATAAGCTGATGGTAAGGTAGTTATAGCTTGAGGTAACTAGGGAAAGCATACATGCAACAAATAAAAGTCTGCTTCAAAACACTGTTTAAATGAAGTTTCATCAGAAGCCTAACTTATTAATTATGCTTCAGGGAAGACTAATTATTTATCACCTTCCTACTTCACTGAAGAAAGGGGATCAATTAAAATGCTCTTGAATCTCTTTTTAGGTCACATGCTCTACCATTTTTCCCATCTAGGAACAATAACTCCTTCTTAAAAAGATTTTAACACAAAAATAAAACCATTCAACACAGCCCTTCCTGAAATTGTGAAACAAATCAGATGGATCATGCATATATGATTAAAACTTCAGTTATTTCTATGCATATTTGATATTCTTACTCACTCTGCTTACAGCAACAAAATAATTAATTTCTAGTTACTTATAGCATTATTACTGATACCCTGTTCAAAAAACCCCAGAATTTTATTTAGATATTATCTATATGCTCTTAGGAATATCCTATCTGCTTTACATCAATACCAGAGCATGATTAAGGTGCATCTGACCACAGATTTGTGACAGTCCTTGACTGAATCCCCAGAGCAACCAGGCTCCAAGTCAATATTTGCTCTTACAAGTGCGTAAAGCACATTAGCAGGGAGTTGTTTCATAATTATTTCACATCAGCAGGAAAAATGAAGAGCCAAATAATTAAACAGACCATGTTCATATGGGTCTGAGACAACAGCTCAGCCCTGCTGGGCAAAGGGAAAAACCCAGTGAAACCTGAGTCTGATCTGAAGCTCCTGAACAGCCCAAAGCCTTCCAAAGTGAGAAGTGCTGCTGTGATCTACACGTGACACACACAGTGCACACACATCTCCTGGGCTGGAGATTTATTCCAAATGACAACGTGAAGAATGGCAAAGGGAGTGCTCAGTGTGCAGTGAGATGTGTTGCCTCATTAAGTATGCTACAGATGCTACTTTTAAGTCCTTTCCAAGCACATCAGGGCCTAAAGTTGATTAGTAGAAGATGATTTGTCTGTTGGCTGTGCTAATACAAATTCTAACCTGTAAAAGAAAATAAAGCAACAGCAGTGAGATGTGCTTTTGTGTGGCAATGTTCAGTCCCTGTCAAAATATCTCTAAACACAGAGCTTTGCTTCAAATAGCTCTGTTTTCCTGGCATTCTTTTTCTGACTTTTTTTTTGCCACAATGAGAAAAAGGAGACAATTTTGTGATGTTACAGTAACAAGGTGCTGAAGTTTACAGAGATTTCTCTGTTCCAGTGGACTGTAACTAGAGGGCACTGTGCTCTTTCTTGTGGCAGCACGGCTGCACACAGGTCTTTAATAAAATCCAATGAAATCCTGCTTGGTTGTAAAGCACAATGAAAGCATTTGAACTATGGTATGCACAAGTTTCATGAAATAAAGGCCAAGTGCTCCTAGCTTGAAAACAATGGCAAAGAGTGGTGTAAAAATAAGTACCATTGTGCCTATAACTTGCTCGACTACTCTTCTTGAACAGCTTTCTCATTGAGGGTATCACACAGGCAGCAGCCTCTATTTTGGCCATCAAAAGATGAGAGGGTGAGTCAGTCTTGAGGCTCCTTTTATGAACAGTAATTAAGGAGGTGACAGTCACAGCCAGCTGTTGGATTTCATTATGTACCTGTTTTCCACAGGTTACTCAACTGAGAAACTTTGTTTTGTTCAAAGAGGTAACTGAGCAGTCATTATGCAAAGCTTTGGTCACTCAAAATACAAACTGAATGCAAAGCAGGTATTTCAGCAGTTATAGCCAAAGAAAAAACTCGATGGGTTCACACATCCAACCAAAGAACATTCCACAAGGCAGCAAACTAGAACTTCTATAACCTCTTAGATGAAGAGATGGTTTATTAATGAACTGCAATTCAAAATGCTCAGCTATAATTGTTGCTCTTTGACAACACAAAGCCTGATTTTTCAGACCTCGTACTCCATCGACCTCTGGTGCCCTGGAGTGCCCAGGCAGCCCTGGAGCAGAGCCTGCCAGCCTACAGAAGGCAGCAACACAAACTACAAACAAAACCTGACTGAACACAGATCTCTGCCTTGACAGGGAAACACTTCCCACAGCCCATCACAAATCAATCAATTCTACACAAAGACACAAAGGCAAAACCACTTCTATATTACTGCACAACAAAGCTGAAAAAGAGACATGACAAAAATCTCATCTGTCTCTCAGCTTTGCTTTCAAGAGCTGCTTTGCAGTGTGATGAAAGGTGCCCAATTGTATCACCGTAATATGGCACTGCCAGGGCTGCATAAATTCCTGAAATGCAAAATATCACTCACATCAACATAAACTTTGTAGACTATAGATCTGATCCCTTTTAAGAATCTCCTGACATAGATATGCCTAATTTGTCATTTTTTATACTGTAGAATATTGATTTTTAAGTTCTTCTCTTAACTGTTTTAAGACATCTTTCTCATGAGAGGGCCTGCTAACATCCAAAATGCTGTGATCTAAGTACAATAAACCCATGATCAGCACACTCTTGCTTTCATAACACAAATCCAAACACAGAATTAATGTGTACTTCATTACAGCTGCCAACTCTGATTCATTTTGTTCTTTGGACCCAGAAAGAGAAAGAGACAGACTGACAAGTTTGTTCACATGAAAGAAAAGCAGAAGCTATGGTTCTGTCTGGTTGGGGTCTTGTGAACAAAAAGCCTCTAGGCCTACAGGTTGCATGTGCATATATGAAAGCAGAATTTAACCTAGGATTTTGCCCAAAGACATATCAAATATTTTTAAAAAGTTATTTAATCTGCATTAATAACAGAGGAGACATTAAGTACAAACAGGGATGGATCTCTAGATTAACAAAACTTTGCAATCTCTAAAGTGGGCATAGCTTCCAGTTATCATCTGTTCCATGCATCATTTCTAATTTACTGTACCAAAAGACCCCGCTAATTCAAGAGGCTCTGTTTTCACACATAATTTTCTTTTTAAGATTGGTGACTGAGGTATAGTAGTTTGTAATCTGTTTTTTAGCAGAAAGTTTAATATGTATGAAATAACCATTTTGACAAGTTCAACATGCATTTTAAATGCTCTTGAGCATGGGTGATATACCTTAAGCCCTGAAAACTCTAAATGACTTTATGTTGTTTCAAAAGATACAAAAATACAACACAAAAGATACAACTACAGCCTGTTGAGGTCCAGGTTATCTCTGGCAAGTGAAGTATGTTTTTCATGCTGATCTGCTAACTTAAGTTGAATACAATACAGTGCACCGGAACTTCAAAACATACCAAATTACAGCGTGTCAGGTAAAGTAAAACCTAAAAAACCACACATTCTATTTTATGTAGTGAGACATTCACATTCAAGCCATTGATCTAAATTAAAATTAGTGATGAAAATTAAATGTCCCCATGACAGAACTTTAATTCTAGCATGGGAGCAATACTGTTTCATGAACACAGCCCAAACTTATGCCAATATAAAAATATCAAGAATCACAGCACTTTTGCAAAGGTCAGAACTCATAGGTCAAATGAGTCTCCCTTGACAAAAAGTCCACACTATCTAAAAATTATTTTGATGTTAATATCTTCCTGTCTATCAGTGAACTTGTGTTCTTTCTGAAAATCTTCCAAGCAGTACCTTCCCTGCTATTAATGTTTGGAATGTTGCTTTATCAAAAGGCCCCTTTTCTTGCAGGGGTTCCATTTTAATTGTAAAAGATAAAAACACCAAACTCTTCAAGGGAAAGATTTATGGTTAGCTAGTTAGTTTATTATGGCTTGTTTTAGTACAACCAGTTTTCTAGGGTTATAAAGCGGCTATTTCTTATATTAGGGCTTTTTACAAATGAAACAGTATTTTCTTTCAGCCTCAGCATCATTCAGTGTTATAAAAGCTCGGAATAATTGTCATTTTAGAATAATTGTCACGTACAGAAACACACCACAGCCCATCTAAGTACCACCCCAAATATTCATTCTGATCAAATCAAACCCCACAGTGAGAGGTTGTTGTCTGTCACCATTGCCCCTCCCTGCTGCCCAGGCGGGTGTCCTGGCTCTCACCTTGCAGCTGCTGGGGGTCAGCGGGGTGGCCGGTGGCCGTGCCGGTCAGCACCACGCCGTCGGCCAGGAACAGCTGGGCAGCGGCCGCGGTCTGGGCCACGCTGACATCGGCCGTCAGGGCGTGAGCACTGCGGGGACACACACAGCCTGTCACACTCACAGCCTGTCACACACACACACACACAGGGACACACGTCCTGCTTCCCCACAACCCCCCGAGCTGTTTTACCAGCCTCACATTGGCAGGTGACACTGCTGCCCAGGCTAGGGTGAAACACCAACCTTGGATTGATCGGTTATGGCTCCGGGTCCCCTGGCTCTAGAGAGTGAGTGCTAAGTGTGAACCACCAAGTGTCAATTGAGACAGCTGCTTACATGTCAAGCACCTGTATTTCAGAAGTGTTGAGCACACAGAGCTCTCTGACTTCAAGTGGGAGTTGTGGATGTGTCCTCATTCATAAATCAGATCCTGTTGCCTAGGACAGAATCAACAACTTCCACAAGTCCAACTAACAGGAAGTATAGTTAATGCCTATGATATAACCACAGGAATCATCTCACACAGCAATTACAAACATCAATTACAAACATCAATTACACCTGCATCCCAGCTGTTCAACAGCAGGCTTTGATGTATGGGTGACACACTTTGTCTGAAACCTATCTCAATAGCAGCTATTAATTTATGTGGTCCCAAACTTGGAAAGAATTCCAGCCGTTGCTGGTTGAACATCCGACACTGTTGTTTCTGTATTTGAATAGAAAACAGCTATGGCAAACATGTTGCACTGCTGAGTGATGATGGCACAAGAACAGTTTCTCCTCATTTAAAGAACAGGAGCATAGCAGCTCTCAGTGGCAGCTGCATTTTTCTACATTAAAAAGCTCAACCAACAAGTCCTTCAGCATTTCCTTCTGAGCTTATGTTTCTGCCTGAAACAAAAACTTCTTTGCCTTCCTTAAAGGCCAACTCTTTGAAAAATGGGAAGCATAATCCAAATACCAATTCATCAATTGTCAAGACTAAGAATAAAAATGACATGATGCAATTTCATTTGCAGAAAGTCTAATGCAATGTATTTGCATTTATATATATATACATATTTATATATATACATAAAAAATCATCAGAAAGAAACTGCTCTGAATGGACCTGATCAGCTTCATCTGACCACCACTGCATTGTTTCCTTTCTCTTTTGAAATTACCTGCTTATTACATATTTAAGATCTTCCAAACTTGATTATTCTCATGATTGCTCACATACTACACAAAAACATTTTAATTAGGTTATTTAGCATGTATAATACATAGCACTTGAGCAGTTTTTCTGGGGGGGAAAAAGAAACAAATCCAAAGAGTGACATCTAAATAGCTGAAAGTACCATGTGTCAGGTAAGATAAAGTATAAGCAGAAAAGAAACTGGATTTATCTGTCATAAGTTCCTTCTGTTTGATAATCATAGAACATAACCCTTACATAGACAGCACTGATTTAAGTAGCAGAAATCAGAATTATTGGCAGGAAGGAGAAGAAAGAGAAGAGCTTTTTAAAATGCCAAAATATTATCACTTGGATGCTTTTATATGGCAACTGCCTTCATAACTTAAAAATAACCTTGGATACCTAACTTTCAGAAACAAAACTTCTTTAAACATAATAGACATACACATGCATACAAAGTCTCAATACCAGATGCAAGGCTTTTATAGCTGGCATACTGAAAAACTGAAGGTTAAACAACTACAAACTTCACAGATAAAGCAACTTGCAACTTACAACTGCAAATTTATTTTTAAATGTATCCCGTTATAGCACTGCAAGTTCATGCTTAAATAATAAACTTCTCCCTATATGATTAACTTTCCCAGAAGAAAATTAAGAAAAATATAAGATCATGATTGCATTAATATTTTAATAAAATTTTGCTTGTATTTACCTATGTTTCTTTTTAATATCAGCAAAAATCTGAATGTTGTCTGCTCCAATGTGTTTTCTGTATCGAAGCAAGTCACCTGCACAGGCATTTATAATCCCTTCATCAGCCACATGAGAAAACACAAATCCTTCAGCCCGGATAAAATCAAGACCTGAAAACAGGCAAAAGCAACATTTTAGCTAAAACTGAGAACTGGAAAAGAAAAACACTAAAACCAAATGAAAATCCACCTTACTGCCCTTCCTATTTGATCCCAACACAAACTGTTTCACGTGCATCACTTTTCCACATATTTTCCATTCTTTATTTTTGCCCCTATTCTCTCTGACTTCTTCCCATCTCACTGCTTTCAGCTCCCATGTCTCCCACTGACCCCCCAGTTTTCCCCCAGCCCCTGGTCCCCCTCTCACCCTCAGCCCCTTCAGTTTGTTCCTGTGTGGCTCAGAACAGGCAGCTGCACACCCTGCCCTGTCTCCTGCCATGATGTGCCAGACAGAGAAGTAGGTGGGTCAAAACACTGCTCCATTATTCTAATGATGTGTTTTCTCTCCAAAAAGGAGCATTAACTTGCATCTCTTCCCTCTTTCCAGAAACTTTTATTGTATTACTGCTTTTCTGACATCTATTCCCCTGTTAAATATGCCTGAAGCTGGTCATCAGGTCAAAAGCATCAAGGCTATGGACACAGAGGAACAGCTCTATCATCTTTCTTTAGGAAATTAGGCAAGAAAACACAGCCTGGAACATGTTATATGCAACCCACATGACTCCATCTGAACATAGTGTGTTTCCTACACAGCACCACATCAACAAATTGCTTTTAGAGCTGTGCCACAGGCTTAA
>VZTT01056695.1:1998-19823 GCA_013400855.1 Buphagus erythrorhynchus
CCTTCCCAAACCTTCCCTTCCCAAACCTTCCCTTCCCAAACCTTCCCTTCCCTTATGCCTGGATCTCCTCCAGGGAGAAAGCAGCTCCAGGCTTGCTGCCAGTGCTTTGACCTTGTCTTAGGCATTGTTTGATGTCTTCTTTCCAGTTTTCACAAACTCCAGGAATACTGGAGGCTCCCAAGGTTTTGGGGCCACCTCGTTTTGGTGACCCAGCTCAGGACAAGCAGTGCTGACTCCAAAAGGGACAAATCTCTCATACAATCAACTCAGCATCCTCCCATTCCTTTCCATGCTCCCATGGCAGCACAGCAGGCAGATGTTACACCCTGAACCCCATTTTTAGATGCTCAGTTTGAAGTTTTTCCAGGGATCTTTCAGCAGTGAGTAGGAAGACACAGCCAAACCATGGGATATCCATGTGGTTGGGCTCCCTTCCTCAGCTTTCCTCAAGTGGGGAAGAAATTAATCCAGTGGCTCATTCATTTCTAAAGAATTTATTCCCTACCACAGTTTTGGGTTTGATTGACCAGGTTTTGGTTGTGGGGGGTTTCTGGGAGAAGCTGCTGGAAGTTTTCCCCATTTCCCAGCTCTAGGCTCCTAACTATGTACAGGACAAGGGACAAATGAACACAGGAATGTTTCTCCTGATAAAATGCACCTCTGATCAGGTGTTCCCCACCTTGATAAATAACTCCAGCATGGAGCCACTGCTGGCCAAACTGAGATGGTGGCAGCAGCTCTGGGATTACAGGGTTAGGAAGGGGATAAAAATCCTGCCCAATTTCAGCTGGACAGGGGGTGAGGATGTGGGAGAGGAGCAACTCTGGAGTAACAGGGTTAGGAAGGGGATTAAAAACCTTCACAATTTCAGCTGGACAGGGGGTGAGGATATGGGAGGGGAGCAGCTCTGCAGCCCCAGGGCAGGGAGGAAGGAGGGGCAGGAGCTGCTCCAGGTGCCAGAGCAGTCCCTGGGAAGGGACCCAGGCTGGAGCAGGGTGAGGGTGAGGAACTCACCACAGCCCCATTCCCCATCCCCTGCCTCTGGGAATGGGGAGGGAGAGAAAATGGGCAGGGAAGTTGAGCCAGGTGGAGGAGAAGGGTAGGGAGGGAAGGTACTTGAAGATTTGGTTTGTATTTCTCATTATCCTGCTCTGATTTGATTGGTGATAAATTAAATGAATTTCCCCAAGTTGAAGCTGTTTTGCCCGTGAGGGTGAGTGATTTCTCCCTGTCCTTATCTCGACCCCTGAGATAATTTTGGTTATATTTTCTCTGCCCTGCCCAGCTGAGGAGGGGAATGATGGAGTGGCTTTGGTGGCACCAGCCAGGATTAACCCTCCACCACCACAACTGAATATTGTCACTGTTGCAAACTGTGCATTCTTTGCTATTAAAACAACAACAACAAAAAAAAGATAATCAAATCAGAGCATTGAAAAGTGGCTGCTGTGCATGGGGAGTTACTTATTTTATCAAAAATGTGATGAGTTTAATGTAAATAGTTCACAAACTCGAGTGGCTCCTCAGATTAAAGGCTGCCAAAAATCCATGGTGACACAAAAGACTGGAGTCCCTTTCTCCAGAGGTGCGTTTGGTGCTTGCTCAAAATCAAAAATGAACAGCCAGAACTTAATTTTTGATCAATTTACTTTATCTGCAAGCTCCATTTCTATAAACATTTAAACAAGAGTTGTTGTCTGAGAGTCTGTACCAAAGGTAAATTTTTAAAAACTATTTTGGTCTGTTTTTCAAAGAGCACTTTCAATTAAAAAAAAAAAATCACATGAGCTAAACGAGAATTAGACTTAAAATTTTAAAAAGTCTTTGCATTACCCAAAATGAAAGATAAGGTGTTGATTGAAGGTTTTACTTTTATAATTAAGTACAACTATAAGAATTTAAAAGCTTTTCTGTTCACAAGTATCACATCTAAGCAGATTTTGTAGTGGTGGATTATGGAGAAATCACCAAAATCATGTGTAAATGTACATCTCTGAGAGAATGCATTGGTCATCCTGACTTTTTAATTGCAGCTTGGAAATAGAGCCTGGAATTTGAAAATGTTTTTCCCATCTTCCTCTCTGAAGCTGTAATTCCCATTATCAGGGGTTTGGCTGCCTCCTCCTGTTTGGGTTCCATTCCCACTGTTCCCCCTTTTTGTGAAGTGTTCAAAGAGGGTGAGAAATTATAGAAAATCTGGCCACGAGTTTCCTCCAATACATTGCATTTCCCACTAATTGTTGGAATTCTTTCTTTGATTGGGGCATCTTTATTTGTTCTATTTTTCATAAAGTGTCTCTTGAACCTCCCGTGCTACCTGTGGTGCACAAAGTGCCCAAAGATTTCACTTCTCTTCTTCCTCTTTGACACTTTCCAGGTGGAATTTCAACTTCTGCTTCATGCAATGCTTCCCATGTATCTTTTTATGGGAATCTCCTGCAGGGAGGGTATATGATATGATATTATATTATCATTCTATTCTATTCTATTCTATTCTAATTCTATTCTAATTTATTCTTATTCTATTCTTATTCTATTCTTATTCTATTCTTATTCTATTCTATTCTATTCTATTCTATTCTATTCTATTCTATTCTATTCTATTCTATTCTATTCTATTCTCTAATCTATACCGGGACAGTTTCACACTCTGGGGGCAGTGGGAGATCAGGAAATCTGTCCCAAACACCCAGGGCAGCCCCTGGATCAGTGTCACCACCTGGGCAATGCTCAGAACCCGCAGTTCAAGGCGCAGAATTAACATTTAATTGTTGGTTAATTAAGTGCAAAACGCCACCGCCTAGTTGTCTTTTTTTTTTTTACCGGCCACGCTGGGGAATTAGCAGGTGAATGAGTTCTTTTCAGTGATGCCTTTTTTCCAAAATCCTCTCTGTCTGTTGCTGCTTTACAGGAGGAATTTTAGGCTGGGTTGGTGTCTCTGAAAGGTTGATAAATTCTCCTGATCCATCCCCTATCCTTTCAGATTTTATTTGTATCCTCAGCAGCCCAGTGGAACTCTGCAGTTCCACCCGAGGGTTCCCAGGTTTGCCCACAGATCGCATCAAACCCTGAAAAGTTTTATTCAGCAGCCCAAACAAACACTTCAACCTTTTTTAATCGTTTTCCCTCCAAAATCCAGACAAGATTTTTTGCTATAGAAGCTTTTACAGTCACAAGAGAGTTGATTTCAGTCCTCATAATCTTTTATCCTGGCCACAGTTCAGGTCAGTGGCTTTCTTGGAAAGTTTGAGGATAAAAATAATGTTCCATTTGGGTTATTGAGGCAAGGAAAAGAAGTTTCCAACGGGAATTCCTAACAGCCCAAATTCCTGGGAGCAAATGGTGTTTCTGCTAAATCAGAGCTTAATTCAGGTGCTGTTTATCAAGGCAAAGCCTAAGGAGCATTTCTGAGATCACAGAGTGGCCAAGGAGGGCTGCAGGGATGCCCCACCCCAGACAAATGTGTCAATAATATGAAAAACGGGAAATTTGCTATTTCCAGCTTCACTGAGCTGTGTGAGAGGAGCAAACCCTTCCCAGTGAGTCTCTCCAGCCTCACACAGGCACTGCCTTCTGCCTCTTGGGCTTGGGTGAAATGCAAATCTGAGATGTGCCACTATTGGTGTGTGTGATTCCCAGTGGCACTGGGGAAAGAGGGGAGGAAACAGTGCCTGGCTCTGGGAAAACAACCACCAAAAAAAAAGGAATCTGGTGTTTTTGCCAAGCTCTCACAATTTGCACATTTAAACAAGTGGTACTTAGCCCATTTCCAGGCTGAATTATGAATTACAGTCCTCTGAGAGTGCTGGTTTGTACACCTATGAAATTGGGATTGGTGCAGGCTTGAAAATAAGCTGCCTTTTACTGCTCTCCTTGTTTTCTTTTTCCTAAAGTCTGAAGAGAAAGGTCTTGCCTGCATGTAAAAACTGTGGTGTTATAAATAATTTGTTCTGTCCCTTTCGAGACTGTGAAAATGGAAATGTTTGCCTTCAGCAGAGCTTGTTTTCTGTTGACTTCATTTGATAGCTGTCCAGATAAAAATATGAGCTAATATATTTTGACATATTTCCTTAGAATATGTGTGACATCAGCTGGCTGCTGCTATCTTAGGGAATGTCAGTGATGTCATGCAGCTTCTTGATTTTAAATGAATTAAAGATGAAACATGACCCCTCTGTAGGCTGTTGTGCTGTATTGAAGCTGCACAGCCACATTCATTTACTATCAGCTTTAAAGTTATTTCAAGTTTTGTTGCAATAGTAGAGATTCTGATCTGGTGTCCAACAGATGGGAGAGATAAAATGCAGCCCAAACCAGGCTCCTCTTCAAGAGATTTATCCTTGCATGCTTTGTAACTTCAGTTTATGTTTGCTGTCTGACCTGGTTTTCTACAAGCCACTGAAGGGGTGGTCAGGGAGGTTTGGAGTCACCAGCCCTGGAGGTGTCCAAGGAATTCCTGGAGGTGGCACTCAGGGCTGGGGACAGGGTGGGGATGGGGCACAGCTTGGATTCCATGGGCTGGGAGGGCTTTTCCAGCCCCAGGGATTTTGTGATTCTGTGAACTTCCTTCCTGCCTAGAATCCTTCCTTCCTTCCATCCTGCAATCCTTCCTTCCTGGAATCCTTCCTTCTTTCCTGGAATCCTTCCTTCTTTCCTGGAATCCTTCCTTCCTTCCTGCAATCCTTCCTTCTTTCCTGGAATCCTTGAACCCTTCCTTCCCTTCCTTCCCTCCCTCCCTCCCTCCCAAATTTTCAGGAATTCATGCCTTCAATCCCATCTCTTTAGCTCAGACCTGGGGCTCTGCAGTGCTGGGAAGGCAGGAGGAGCCCTTGGCATGTGATTTTTCAGGAGCAGAGCCTTGGCCATTCCCACAGGGATCCCATCCAGCCAGGGCACGTGCCCACCCCACAGCCCAGCCCTTCTGCTCAGATATTGATTAGCAAAACAAGCTCATCACAAAATTGCTGAATTTAATTTTGGTGGGTTTTGTCTTCCCCCAAGGAAAATTCACACTCATCTCTTTTCTCCCCCTTTACAGGCAGTATTTGAGTTCTCACGTTCTGGATTTTACTGGTGACCATCTGGTATTTTGTAGACACTTCTCTGGTGCTGGATATTGATTTCTCTAACGATTCCTGGGCAACCTGGCTCTAATTATTTGCAAGTTTTACTGTTTTTAAAGTAGATTAGATGCTATTTTTGTTGTTGGCTCTGGTGAGTGCCTTTTTCCTCCACAGCACAAATAGACCATGCCTAAAATGAAATAACTGTGCTCTTCAGTTGCATTTCTTTTCAAAGAAACTTCAAAATTTGTCATGTTCTTGCCGTGCTGTGGAGACTGTGGTTTTATTTGTTGTGTTGAGAGGCACCTGATGTGTTTTATGGAGAATTGTGGCTTCCAGGAGGATTCCCAGCTCGCCTGATGAGTGAGGGCACGGTGTGGCTGGATCCCCAGGGGGTCACATCCCCAAAAGGTGACAATATTCCCTGCTCCTGGCATGGAGGTCAAGGCTGTAGCCCCAGAGCAGTGGCCAGGGACCCCCGGAGCAATTCTCAGTCTCACCTGGAGCTGGGGAGCAGCACAAAGACCCTGCAAGGTGGAGCCTTCCCACTTCTGGGGGGCTTTTGCAAGTATTTCCTGAAGCCTGAGGTTGGCTGGTGTCCAGATGAGGCTTTTTGTTGCTTTGGGCTTTTCCAGGCTCTCCCAGGCTGTTCTGGGCTGTAAAGCTCAAGGAGGGGCTCAGAGGGACAGGCTGAGACACAGGCACCCAAATGGGACATGGAGATGCTCCAGGGCTGGGACATCTCTGCTCTGGAGCCAGGCTGGGAGAGCTGGAGAGGAGAAGGATCCAGGGAGAGCTCAGAGCCCCTGGCAGAGCCTGAAGGGGCTCCAGGAGAGGGACTGGGACAAGGGATGGAGGGACAGCACACAGGGAATGGCTTCAGCTGAAAGAGGATAAGTTTAGATGGGATTTTGGGCAGGAATTGCTCCCTGTGAAGGGGGGGAGGGGCTGGGATGGAATTCCCAGATTTGCTGTGGCTGCCCCTGGATCCCTGGCAGTGCCCAAGGCCAGGTTGGACATTGGGGTTGGCGCAGCCTGTGACAGTGGAAGGTGTCCCTGCCCATGGCAGGAATGATCTTTGGGGTCCCTTCAACCCAAAGCATTCCATGATTCCATGATTCAGGAAGCCCCCCTGGCTCTTGTAACCCCTGCTCAGGTGTGGAGCAGCCTCCTGGGCTGATCTGTATCTCCCAAGAGGAAAAATAATCCCAAGAACCTCTTGTAAAACCCTATTTTTGTCAAAACTTCCTCCTGCATCCTGTTCAAGTATTTATAGCAGTTCTGTTTTCTCATCCCTACATCAATATTGAAGTTTAGTGTCAATATTAGTATGAAGTGTCTGTGAGGGTTTGGAAAATTGGAATTGGAGTGATCAGATATTTTATTTATGCACAGTAAATTTTTAAAGTCTCCCCTGTGTTTTGATCTAAAATGCATATTACTGAACAATTTAGTTCCCAAAGTCTGTCTCTGATGTAAGATTTATTTGGGATGTGCCATGGGCTGATTGAAACAGGGGAAAAGTCAGCTTTGCCCTCACCTGCACCCTGGGCAGTGCAGCTGAAAGGTCTCTGCTGTTCCTTGTTAAAAGGAACAATAATTCCAAACTCTGGGCATGTCTGAAGCCAGGAGTAGTGAGAAATGGGATGATATTCCCTGATCCTTTAAAACTTCCCCCTGGCATGACCCTGGGGCTGCTGCTGCTGCCCCAGGAGCTGCTCTCAGATTAATTCTCTTGTTTCTGTCTTGGGAATACAGAGCAAACCCCTGTAAATAGTAATAAATAATAATAATAGCAATAACAACAATAATTCATCACAATTAATAGCTCCTAGTTTTTTATTCCTAAGGCAACATTTTCCCTCCTTTCCCTTTGAAACAAAATGTTCTAAGGAAGAATGATAATAAAGTGAAAGTGAAAAAAAACACCACCCTTTAGAGACAAATTTGCTCATTCTTAGTAATTTTTTTCAATGAATGGCAAATAAACATGAGTGTGCTTAACTCCCCTTAATTCCTAATTAATGTCAAATGGCATTCCCTTCACCTCCAGGTGATGGTTCACACTGTTGAGGCTTGGATGCTTTGGTGATCATCTTTTACACAAATAATAATCCCTTTAAAATATCTCAATAGCTACTGTTAAATCATAGGAAGTGGCAGATTGTTACAATTTTTTCAATTTCAGAGTACTTAGGGGTGTTTTCTGTTCATTTATTTTTGAAACTGGAGTTTCTGACAGTGTAGAATGACAGAGTCTTGCAGGTGGTCCCTGTTTCCATCCCTTCTCCCACATCTCATTTCATGCCTTCAGAAACTGAGCCAAATTCCAGGACAGCTTGAGCCAGTTTTGCCAAAATCCTCATTGTGGGTCTGACAGTGGCCACTTGGTTCTCCCTGAAAATCTGCTTCGTGTAGAGCAGCCTAAATTATTATTTTGGTTTCATACACACATTTATGTATATAATTATGGAACCCTAGAATCCTGGGATGGTTTGGGTGGGAAAGGACCTTAAATCCCATCCAGGTCCACGAGCAGGGACACCTCCCACTGTCCCAGGCTCCTCCAACCCCAAGGTCCAGACTGGCTTTGGGCACTGCCAGGGATCCAGGGGCAGCCACAGCAAATCTGGGAATTCCATCCCAGCCCCTCCCCACCCTCCCAGGGAACAATTCCTGCCCCAAATCCCATCCATCCCTGCCCTGCCTGCCCAAGTGGGAAGTTTTCCTTGAATCACCCATACCTGGCTGAAGATCCTGTTCTTAATTTCAATTTAAAGGGTAAATCTTTTCATGGCAGAAGAAAATTACGACTCAGATTCTCTTTAGGAGGAGGAAAGCAGGAAGGTGAGCACCAAGCACCTGCATCCCAGGATGGAGCTCATGTCTTGCTCTCAAGATTTTTTTTTTTTTGTTTCATCCAGGACCAAGCATGTTGTCATCAGGAAATAAATAAGCTGCTAACAGGCTTTTCCTGGGCAGGAATTTGCAGTCCTGCATCCCACGTGGCAGCAGGGATCTCTGCAGTCACAGGTGACCTTCCACTGCCTGTGCTTGTGTCACCTCTGCTGCTCATCATGAGCAGCTCCAGCTAAAGAAAACAAACAGCCCAGTCAGTGCCATTTTCACTGTTTCTGTAGAAAATGCTGGAAATATTGGCTGGAACCACAGCTCTGCACCAGCCCTGAGTTGTCCCACTCACATCCCAGGACAGCCCAAGGCTCTCACTTTGGGTCCCAGTTTGAAGGGTCACCACAGAGTTGCCTTTAACCCTGCTCATCTTCCACCCTGGCCACAATTTGGGTCTAGAACTTCCTTTGAAAGTTTGATAACAAAAGTATTTTTCCCTTTGTGCTCTTATCCAGGTAAGAAAACTCAGTTTTTGAGGCTGTTGGTTAAAAACCCTGAGCTGGTTATCCAGCCTGAGTTCCATAGGAGCGCCACCTCCTCTTTATTTGATTTTTTTTCGGCTGAGCCATGAATTTTTTGGCATGGAAACATCACTCCTGGTTTATTCCTTCCCTCAGATAACTCCAAAGCACACAGAGAAGCTCTGACCCTACCACTGGTGCCCTTTTCTGCCAAGGTTGTTGGCTGGCACAGGGAGCAGCAGTTTGTGATTAATCAAAGTGTTCATTAGAGCAGTTTATTTTCCACGGGAGCACCACTGAGGTGGTGATTGGAGGTGGTGGCAGTGACATTGCATGGAGCAGGATCCCTGTCCAAGGGCTGCAGCGTAATTATGGGACTGCTCTCATTTGCATATTGCCAGGATGCTGCCAGTAAATATTAATGGATTACTTTTTGTTCATTTAGCCTGTGTTTTTGAAAGATGCCTAAAAACAAAAAGATCATATCTGTATGTTGTTTTTTAATTTATTTTCACCTTTTTGTCTCCTTTGGAGACCCCTGGTGTATCAGCACTTTGTTTACCACAAATTAAACCTTAGCTGATTGTTTACCACACTGAAGACCCTTGTGCATTACTCCAGCACTCTCCCTTTTTTTAATAATCACAACCTGGGATTCATTTGCAAGAGGCCCTAATCTGCATGAGAATTATACAATTAACTTTTGATTAACCGCCTAGTTCTTTTGGAAACCGCAGTGTATAGGATACTCTGCATTTAAATAATTTTCCTTAAATTGGGAGCAGGCCTTTCATTAAAGCGGCGAGTTTGACTAAACAACAACATTTGGAGATAATCAGGGTCAAGACAATAGGCAAGGCTGCAAGGCTAGAATGTCATCTTTAAATATAACAGCTGAGATAAAGGCACCCAGATTGTGCCTTATCGAAACACAAAAAATCAAAGCTCTCTCTTGTCTGTGGCAAAATACCAGGCCCTGGTGTTTAGGGCTCCCATTGTTTGGGGCTGGAAGGTTGCAGGATTTGCATTCAGAGAGCCGGGTCTGACACACATTACATCACGTAGGGTACTTATCTCGGAGTCTGACAATAATTATCAGGAAGAATATACTCAGAATGACTTTTTTGTGATTTTTATGCATCCCCAACACAAGGAAAGGGAGATAACGGCATTATGAAAAAGGGGAGAGTCTCCAAAGGCTCTCCCTGGAGCTGCGTTCTTCGATTAAATTTGCTATGCCACTTTGGTGTGCTGAACAAGTGGAAAGAAAGACTATGAGGCTTTTATAGAGGGTAATAATAGTCCTGAACACAGCCCTTACCAAAAGATAAGATCCATTGTCAAAACAAACAAAAGGAGCGGTATTAAACACCACTTGAAGAATATCTATGAGCAAAGTTTGAAATCCTTGCCTCTTTTTCATACCTTGAACCTGGCTCTGTGGCGTGGCCATCTTCTAACCAGGCACCTTTGCCAGCCCAGAGGCTTCCACTGAGGATTTGCTGATCCAAGGGGGTTTATCCATGGTTCAAGGGGAGCCAGGGAAGAGATTTAAGCCATCCCAGCCCAAGTTTGTGCCTTTTCTATGGGTTTTTTTTTTGGCATATTTGTTGCCAAACGAGTATTTTGTTCCTGCAGTGCCTTTGCTGGGGGCGCTGAAATAGTTTAATGCTCATTTTTCACAGGATGATTGTGGCCTTGCATCAAAGCTCATCTCCAGGTCAGCACAGGACATTTGAGGGTGATGGACACCTCAATGGATTTGCAAGAGCCTGGAGTGCCATAAAAAGGGGGAATGGCTTCCCATTACCAGAGGGCAGGGATGGATGGGATATTGGGCAGGAATTGTTCCCTGGGAGGGTGGGGAGGAGCTGGGATGGAATTCCCAGATTTGCTGTGGCTGCCCCTGGATCCCTGGCAGTGCCCAAGGCCAGGTTGGACACTGGGGTTGGAGCAGCCTGGGATGGTGGGAGGTGTGGAACAAGATGGGCTTTTTAAGGTCTCTTCCAGCCCCAACCAGTCTGGGATTCTGTGATTCTAGAAAATGTATTAGAAAATATATTAGAAAACAGAAAATTAGAAAATATATTAGAAAACAGTTGAGGCACTTCTCAACATCACCCCTCAGTCTCTTCATCCTGCCAACACCTTCCTAAAGGCACAGCAGAACTTTTCCTGGGACTGTGCCTGTGCATGCAGGATGCCCCAGGCTGTGAGGAGCTGTGTGAGAGCACAGTCCACGTTTGTGTGTCTGCAGCAGGAGCAGCTCAGCCAGCCCCTGTGCAGCTGCTGGGGCAGCCAGGGCTGCTGGAGCTCAGCTGCTGCACCTGCCTTTCCTTCTGCTGCCTCCCTCCTGCTCCACAGGGCTCTCCAAGAGAGCTCCTGGAGCTGGACCACAGCTCAGAGCCGGGGACTGGTCAGCTCCTCCTGGGAGCAGCCATGAGGAAGGGCTGCAGAGGAGGGAGCTGGAGCCCAGGGAAGGGAAGGATTCATCTGGCACCTCACAAAGTGCAGAAGTTCAACCCTGACAAAGCTTTGGTGCTCCACATCAGTATCTTTAAAAGGTGTGACCCTTTCAAATCTTTGTTTCAACCTTCTCCTTTCCCCCCTCTCTTTCTCTAGTCCTTTTCCTAAATTTTATTGCTTCCAGGGGAACCCATTCTTCTCCTAAATGGAATCCAGGTCTTCCTTCTGTTCCCTTCCTGCTTGTTTTGCCCATTTCCCCCCCCAGCAGGCACTGCACCTTTTTGTTACTGCATTGTTGAGTCACTCGTGGCATTCAATCCTGCATTAGAATGTTCTCCATGCCAGTGACAGAGCGTGTCTCATAATGCACAAGCAGTCCCAAGCACTCAGGAATCGAGGTGAGTCCCCCAGATCATGTCTAAAAAATAAGATTCTTAAAAGAAAAATATAATTTGTGGTGCTGTATTTGGCTGCTGCATTTTTTTTTTTTTTTTAGGATTGGTGGGTTTTTAGTTTTTTTTTTAAGTTTAATCTTAGGGGTACTTAAAAAAACATGCAAAGGGAAGGAATGTGAGAAGTACAAAAGCTCAGCTTTGTGAGTAATGTGAAGTATCACGGGGCTCGTGATTAAATCTGTATATAACATTTGAATGGAGCAGGAGAAGATGCTTTATTTCCTGAGTAAATCAAAGTGCTGTGATATGGAATAAACTGCAGGAGTGTATTTATAGGCTCTAGGGCCTCACACCCACTCCAGGGCACAGCAGCCACCAGCAGCAGCCCTGAAGTCCAAGGGTTTCTTTCATCATTGTTACTATTACTGTTGTTATTATCATCATATCAATATCACTAATACTATTAATATTATTAGTATAATGATAACAATAATAACAATAGTTGTTTTTGTTGTTGCTCTTAAAGGAGAAGCCTCTGCCTGAGCATTCTCACATAAATCAAGGATTCACCACCCCTGGAAGTGTGAGAACCCCTCTGGATGTGGCACTCAAGGACATGTTTGAGCAGTAAACACCTGAAATTCTGCAATGGGGACCCCAGGAGATCACAGGGAGAGATTCAAGTCTCTGCCACCAAACAAACATCCCAGTGCCAGGGTGTGCTCTCAATTTTTGGGGAGAAAATGACAAACTTTCCTTCGTGCTGCCAACATGGCTGGAATCCCAAATCAGTCTGACTGCAAAGGATTGCTCAGCTCTGTTCCTGATTTCCAGTTGTGTTTCCTGGGAAGAGCTCCTTTGTTTTCCTGCCAGCACCCAGGATCACCCAGACCTTTTTGAAGCACTTGCATTCAATGAAATCATCCAGCTCAGATTTAATTGGCTCATCAATGTTAAATATCTTTGCAGGACTGAAACAACCTCTGCAAAGCTGCCAGTAGTGATTTCATGGTTATCATGAACTTTGAACACTCTTTAAACCAAAGCCCAACTTTAGCTGGTGCTCCTCAAGACCTGGCAGACAGCAGTGAATGCTTTTTTCCAGACAATGCCTCCCTTCCTTCCAGGACTTAAATTAAAAAGGAAGGTGCAAAAACCAGCCTCTTGTACAGATAAAAAGAGATGCTCACTCATTTCCTGAGAGAGTGGAGAGGCCTTTGGGGGATCCTGAGAGCATCTACAGCCAGCAGGGATGTGAGAGGTGCAGCAGGACAGCCTGGCAGCAAAGCAGCCCCTCCATGTGACAGAGCCTGGCAGGGCAAGGCAGGAATTATCATCTTTAAAAAACTCGTGTAGCCAGCAGGAAGGGAGGCAGAAAACCCTGGAAATCCCACAGTGGCTGTGATATACAAACAAATCCATTGAAATGGGAGTTTTCCCAGTAATCTCTGCTCTTTGCCCTGCACTAATAACCAGGAGTGTCCTTTCCAGCAGTGGGAAGAGTCATGATTTGGTCTCACACTGTCTGATATTCCTTCTCCTGCTCTTGGCTGATTTATGAGCTTTCCTTTCCCCTGCCTGTGCCTGCCAGCAGCACCTGGGCAGGGAGCAGGGGAGAACAAGGCTCCTGCTGGGCTGCTGAGGAGCAGCAGCAGATGCTCCAGTGATGGATGGGAGGCTGAGCTGCCCAGTGAGCTCCTGATGCTGCTCCCAGCAAAGCAGGCAGCTCATGGGGGACAGAATTCCAGGAATTTCATATCGTGGAAGCACCTGGATTAGGTGCCTGTTACTGGGGGGGTGTAAATTTACAGTTTTACTCTTGCCCCTAACACAAGTGGAGTTTATTTCTGTCACACCTTCTTGGAGATGAGAAAGCAGGAGAGGGATGCACCTGGGAATTGGGAACCCATTGCCTTCCTGAAAGCCCAAACCTAATGTATAAACTTTCATATTTCATCTTATAAACCGTCCATTGGCATCCTCTCCAAATTAGGGATTTAAAAAAAACGTGTCTTGCTAATACTTGTAATATTTTCCCCAATACTTCTCTGTTTTGTCATTTTTTTTCCCAGAAAATTTACAGAAAATCTCGGCAATCTGTGGTTTAATCTAAACATACTTAAATTGGAATTTTCACAAGATTTTCTGCTCTTTACCCTGAATTAATAACCAGGAACATGGGAGTTGTGTGTGGGAGGAGGGTAGCAGGACTTATTTCCAGATTTTGGAATTAGCACATCCAGGTAGAAGTTTCTATTGACATAACATTTTTTACTGACAAAAATCAAAGTTTCATGGCTACATTTACAAATAATAGCACAGATACTCATTATCTTCATATCTCTGTCAGCCAAGTCACCGTTAATTGGCTAAAATATTAAAGATGGGTTGTCATCACCTGTGACCACCTCATTTACAGCCCTGGATGACAGGAAAATGAGAGTATTGACAGGGCTGACAGCAAATTCGGGAAGGAAGGATGCTTAAGAGGAAAGAGCAAGACTCCAATTTTGGTCACTTTAAATTAGGATTTGCAGGAAGAGGTGTCAACAGAGAGACAGAAAGGCAAGGCTGAATGAAAGGAGGCAAACTGGGAGCAGGGAGGTGGATCTGAGAGTCATTTGTGTAAAAATAGACATTAAATACCTGTGTGAATAAACTGCTCCACCCTCAATGTCAGGAGAAGCAGGAGGTCTTTTATGCAATATTCTGGAGAAGAAGGGGAAGAGGATGAAAGAGGAAAATAAGACTGAAGGGGAAGAGAAATAGATGCAGAAATTTCCAGAATGGCTCATGAATCCTGGGGTGTAGTCAAAGGATGAGTAAAGGCTGCTGGAATTGGGTGGAAATTCAGATGAAGATGGACAGAACTGGAGAACTGCCCTGATTCCCCTGAGAAAGGAGCTTTTCCCAGTGCTGAATCTCAGGATTGTCCTGACCTGAGCCATTCTGGGCTTTATTTCACATTAACCACAGCCAAATTGTGCACTTTTATACTGTGAGAACAGAAGCTTCCAGCTGTTGCTCTGGGTGGATTATTCAACCTCAGCCACCCCTTCAAACCTCAGTTATTGCATGGATCTCATAGATACCAAAAATATCAGTGCATGGGGAGGGTATTTGGAGCTTCTGAGCCATTCTCCTAGAGAATTTTTGTTTATTTTCTTGTTTGTTTCTTAAGGCCAACCCTCTTTCAGAGCAGAGGTGTGATATCTGTGTTATACCAAAAATGGATTCAGGACAAACACTTCAGTGTCCTGTCCAGAGTAAATCTGTGTGGCCCATCCCAGCAGAAAGGTGAGGGGTGAGGAATTGTTATTGCAGCTTTACAGGTCAGGAAATGAGATGGAGAAAGGGAGAAGCTCAAGGTCACATCGAGGGTTGGTGGCAGAGCTGGAAGCAGAACCCAGCCTCTTTCCCCCAGTCAATATTAATTAATAATAATTAATAACATCAATGACCACCTCACCTCCCTGCAGCATTACCTCAGTGAGGATCTCACTCACTAAAAACCTCGTGTGATTGATCAGTGCTGCTGGAGACAGCACTGCAGGCACAGTGCTCCTGCTCTGCAATTATTGCTTGATTCTCCCTCAAATTAAAGAGGATGATTCAAGGCACTGATGACATCAGGAAGATGCTCTTTAGGAAGAGCTAAGGTGGGGTTGAGCCATATTTTCTGCTCTCTCACCTTTAAATCGTCTTGGCCAGCCCTGGGAAAGGCAGGGAGCAGTGATGTATTTCTGATTGCTGCCTTTTAGCTTGGCAAAACAGCTCCTAAAGCCAATTTGGAGCTGTGACAGGACCATTGCTCGTGGTGGAGGTGCTGCCAGAGCCACTGAACAATAGCAGATATGAAAAGGAATCATTCCAGAGCATCTGTTTTGCACTGCTCCCAGTCTAGGAGGAGAGAAAAGCAAACGAGTCGACAGATTTGGTGCTGAGCAGAAGTTATGGGTGAGTGCCTGAATTCACAACTCCTGGTTTTTTTTGTGTTGGCTTGTTTTTGTCTTCCTGAATCAGAAGAGCCTCATCTCTGGCTGGCACTGAGTGAGAACTCTCCAGTTACACCCCAGAAATGTTAGAGGAGAGCTCCTCATGCATTATCACATTATTTTTGCTATCAGCTCGAGGAAATGGACACTTGATTCATCTTCTCCCATCTATTGATTCAATCCTCCTTTTAATTCAGCACTGGAGCAGGCTATTAGCCTCCATTCACATTGCACTAAGATAATATAAGCTGATAGCTGCTCTCCTGATCCATTATGGATCAGGGACAAAGTGGGTTTGTTTCTGTGTGTGAGGAGCTATTGACTCTCTGTGCTGCCTGTACAGCACTCATTGTCCTCACTCCTGGATGTCTCAATGGCTTTTCAGCAGCTGGGGCATGGATGGAGGCTCTGCAGAGCTCCCACAAAGCCTTGGGCAATGCCTTTTGCCCTGCAAAGACACCCAGCCCTTGGCCTGGAGCTTCCAGGGAGTGCATTAAGGTTTGAGGAAAGCAAACTCCATCTCTGCCATCACCATCCCTCACCCTTTTCTGTTTCTCAGGCTGCAAACCCCAGGAAGGTTTGTGCTGGCTGGGTCCCCCCCTCCCTCCCTCCAGCAGGGATCCTCCAGGTTGTCCTTGAGCCACATGCAAGCTCCAGCCCAGCTCAGTGTGTGCACAGACCATCCCCACTGGTTCCAGGACTGGGAACTGCTCACTTATTTCATTTTTTTAAATTTTATATATATATAATTTATATTTTCATATTTATTCTGTTTTTTTGTCAGTGTCAGCCTGCCTTGTCTCGCCCACACACAGCTGCTGCCTTAGGATTCTCCAGACTCCCAAAGTCATGGAATCACAGATGGTTTGGGCTGGAAGGGACCTTAAATCCCATCCAGTTCCAGGGACACCTCCCATTGTCCCAGGCTGCTCCCAGTCCCAGTGTCCAACCTGGCCTTGGGCATTCCAGGGATCCAGGGGCAGCCTCAGCCTCTCTGGGAGAAATTTAAATCCTGGGCAGATACTCAAGAACTCTTTTTTTTCATTCACAAATCAGTAATATTCTATTAATTCGCAGTTTGGGATGATCTGAAGAATGTGCAAAGTAGAAAATGAGATACACAGAGAGGAATTTTTTTTTTTTTAATCTCACCCCAGACCTGCCTTTCCCTCTAACGGAGTTGCAGAGATCCATTTCCTATCTATTTCTGTTTCTATTTCTCATCCAGGCTAAAATACATCAAATATTAATTATATTGTCACCAAAAAAAAAAAAAAAGAAAAAACCACCACCACCAACAACAAAAGTTCTATTTTGTGCTCGAATACACCTTAAAAAAATTAATATAACGAGTTAAAAAGTGCTAGTTCTAATTGTTGCTGCCATGGAAAAGGTGCAGCTGAATTAAATTAATCCATGGGAGACTTGTTTTGTTGTGCAGTAACTACCACTGTTCTTTGAAAGGCTGCACTTTTTTTCCTGAGCTCCTTATCTGAAAAGGTTTGCCATGTCTTCATGCCAGCACTTGTCATGCTTTAGAAAAATCACAAGCAGCAAAAAGTCAGAATTGTCAGTTCAGAAGACACTGCTTGTTCCACTGGGTAAAAGCCGAGGAAGCAACGTCGGCAAACGATCCTTAGGAAAAGAAAAAAACTAAAAAACCCCGATGGAAACAGCAGTGGAATGAAGATAAAAAGGGTTGCAGGCTTTATTCTCATTGAAGGTTGGCAACAGGAAAGCTGTTGGAGTAGAAGAAGAATATCTGATAGGTCATCTGTTGTGTAATGAGGAATAGAAGACAAGCGAGGAGAAGCAAGGTGATTCCAAACCTCCGAGGGATGGAAGATCTTGGGAGAGAAACATGAAAGCAATACCTTTATAAACTGACCAAATTTAATTTACTACCCACGAGCCTTGTAAGGCTGCAGGCTGACAAAATCCATTTGTAATGCTGTGGGTAAGGCTGAAGTCAGACGTTTTTCTCCTGTGGAATCATTTTATTATGTATTCCTTTCTTTTTGGTGCAGGTTTTCTGATTAAAAATTACCACGAGGGTGTCAAATATTTCCTTGTCCTCCTGATATCTGGGCTTAGTTACCCAATAACTGATCCTACATATCCCTCTTCAGTAGGCACAAGTAAAGGGAGAAAAAAAACAGATAAATGTTGTCACTTAAAATGCACAATTTCCTGCAAAATATCCATATGGTTCTGCTCTGGATGTTCCTTGAGAGACACTGGAGTTGTCAAAATATTTTGCTGCAATATTTTAAATGCATCTTATCAAATGCAGTCTTGATTTCATGTGGGAAGTCAGGAAATGCTCTGCATGAGGTCCTGGATGATTTTCCTTTCATTTGTGACGTGCTGAGAGATGTGAAATCTGGATCCTTTTGCTGAGAAGATGATGGGATGGGATGGGATACAGGGATGGGATACAGGGATGGGATACAGGGATGGGATACAGGGATGGGATGGGATACAGGGATGGGAGACAGGGAAGGGATACAGGAAACGGATGGGATGGGAGATGGG
>VZTT01056695.1:25399-41817 GCA_013400855.1 Buphagus erythrorhynchus
TTTTAAAGTTTTTACATCAGGGAAGAATTTCCAGGCTACCCCAGCTGCCTTTCTGAGGCATTTAGGTTCAGCTCTTGTCCCAGGAGCTCCCATGGTCATCTGCAGGTGCTGAACCTGGGGATTCCTCAGCAGGGTTAGGGCAGGGGGATTTAGGAACTGAGCTCAGCCCTCCTGCACGGCCCCACTGCTGCTTTTCCCTGGAATCTCCTTGGACCTGCCACACTCAGCCTGGTTTGGAGCTGAATCGTGACCCTATTAATAAATATGAAATCCCTGAGTTCTGGAGGAGCAATGAGCAGGGCTGGACCTTGGCTCCACCTTCATTGCTTGCAGATGTTGGGGCTGTCCTGAAGCCTCGACTCATCCTAAAAAATGTTCAACATCTGTGCAAGCACTTTAAAATGTGATCTATGGCAGCACATCTGCCCCCTCCCATTTATATTTATTCATTTATTTATTCATGCTAACCCAGAGTAAGAGTTAAGCTATTCAGGACCTGAAGTTTGCCAATTTTCAGCCTGTGTGGAGCATCCTTACTTCTGCCAGTGTGGAATTTCTCTGTGCTGTTTCACCTTTGGTTCTCAGCAGTTGTGCCACTCACAAAATCACTCCATTATCCCACAGCTTCCTGTTTGTTGTAATGAAGACAACTGGATTTTTGATAGTCTATTAAATGGTCTATTAAATAATGTGGTTGCTGGAGGGACCCTGGTGATTCTGTGTGGAGTGGCAGAGTAATAACTCTGTGATTCAGATGCTGCCTGGATTTCCTTTCTATTCCAGCTGTTGGAAATGTTTTCCTGAGAGTTTGCATAAATCTTCCTCTTCTCAGCTGGCCTGCAGCCAGCGTGGATCCACTTGTTCTGCTGGAATCTGGGATATTTAGCAGATGGGGAAGCCCCCAACTGTTGGAATTGTCAGTCCAAGATGCAGAAGGCAGGACAGCCTGAAGCTAAAAATCAGGGGTTTGATTATAGAATAAAATCTGGGTAATTATAAAATTATTTCTCAACCTGGATTAATTCAGTGAACAGAGCTGTGAATTTACCTTTGTGATGGGACTGCAATCTCTAATCTTGGTCTGGGAATATTTTTGGGCGGCTCTTAATATTTTAGTTCCAATCCAAACTAAATCTCCACATATGAGGCACCTTAAAAACCTCCTGATCACCTCAGAGTTTCAGGTTCTGTCTTCAAACACAGCAGTGATAAGGTTTGATAAGGCTTGCCTTGATCTGCAGACTGTGGCACTTGTCTTGGAGCAGAGCCTGAAAATGCTTCTTGTCTCAAGCACTTGAAGATCACAACTTCATTTCCCCTGATCCCAAAGGCACAGGGATGGTCCTGCTGAGATCCCAGTTTAAGGATTTTTCTGAACTGGGAAATAATTCCCTCCCTGGCCATTGGCTGTGGTGCAGGTTGTTGGACATTGCTGCAGTACAGAAATGTATGTGCCTCCAGAATGATTTTAAACTTTTCCTTTTTTCCCTCTGTTTTTCAGTTCTTCTCCCCCACCTCTGAAAAACTGCAGTTACGTTCCAATTTGTGCATTATTACCCCCAATCCTCACCACGATGCAGCACCACAGGAAGCCTGAACAGTGGAATATTGTTTTTTTTTCCAGCCAGTGTCCATTCTTCACTGGCAGATGGACTTTTAGGCAGACAGGACTGAAAATGAAGACCATCAAATCCCAACATTCCTTCCCTTTCCAGTTCCATCCAAGTACAAACAATTGTGCCTTAAAAACACCCCAAATGAGATGACATTTGAGAGCAGTGACAAAGGCAACTTTCTGTACAGTGTTTCTGTTGGGGAAGGATTTGATTGGTGTGGCTGTGGTTCCTATCACCAGCACTTCACCAATTTTTATGTTCTCTGCCCTTGGAACTGAGAACTTTGCAGCTTTGGATTCCACCCAAGCTCTGTTTGATTCTGTTCTGCTCTTTCTGGGCTCAGAGATGCTCAGAAGTCCCCACATCCTCAGGGAAAGGACTTGTTTCATCCCAAAATTGGCTTTTTGTCCTCTTGGGGGTTGGAACAACACAACCTTTAAGGTCCTTCCCACCCAACCCATTCTCTGATTCTTTCATGGTTTTATGGAAGGAGAATGGCAGGAGTTCCTTTCCTGTGGTTGGATGGTTTGATAGCACTGTTCCCTTTGCCACCAGCTTTTATTCTGCATATATTCTTATATTTTATTCTATATATTTATGTGTCTCTTAGATTCAGTAGATAAATTGATTCCAGGACAGACATGATATTTTTTTTACAGAAAACCTGTCAATATTTTTACTCATGGGCCTAATTTCTGTGGTTTTCCTTATCCAGGGACTCTGATGGAGGAGCTGAGACCTTTTGGATGATCACCTTCCACCCTCCACATCTCTTTATAATCCTGATTCCTTTCTTCATCAGAGTTTTCCTTGTTATTTGAAAATCAGTGTAAAACTTCTCTGTTGCTTTCTTTCCCTTTCACTTGCCACAAGGAATTATTGGATATTTCTCTGAGAGCTCTGTACATTAAGACTTTGTGCTTTGTGTTGCTGTCTCAACACTTAATTTATTTTAGTATTTTTGTGGTGGCATCTCAGTATTTTCCATTCATTCTGCAGGATCCATTTCTTGAGTACATTCAGAACTTCCTGGTGAATTTAAAACCCAAACTGCTGCAAACTCCAGGGATCAGAGACCTCCAAAATTGTCGCAGTTCTGGGAGACCTGGGAGTGCCTTCAATTGCTCAGAGTTGGGTCTTGAGAGCACAGGGGATCAGAAATGAAAATTTTGGAGTGGTGTCTTCAGAGTTTGAGGCCAACACTTTTTTTTGGTGCTGATTTTGTATGAACTCAGTGCTTTCCTCTCCTCCTCAGTGATGGGGCTCACACTGAGCTTTGGCTGAAGCAGTGACATCACCCTTCTGAGGAATTTTCCAATTCAGATTTTGGGTTCTGTACCTGCAGAAAAAAAAAAAAGTGTAGTCAGAGAATAAGGTCTGTGCTAGAGCCTGGAAATTATTTTATTCTGTTGTTCCAATCTGATGGAACTTAATGCTTTATAAACCTTGTCCTTATTTATATCGATCACCTGCAATTTGTTTGCAGCGTTATTCCAGTTGGAAATCACATTTCCCTGTGTTTTCAACCATCCCATGGATTTGAGCTGCAGGCTCTGGTTCCTTCCCAGGCTCACTGGATAGCTGGGAAGGAATTATTGGCCATGAGTGGATGCAGCTGGTGCAGCTCTCAGAAAAGCTGAAAAACTCTTCTGAAAGACTCTTCAAGATGGTTTTGATAAATTCGAAGTTGGAGAGTTTTTATTTGCTTTCCATTAAAAAGCTATAAAAGACACGACTGCTCATATGTTGCAGGAGGAATTCCTTTACCCTGTTGAGAGATGGCAGATGGAAAACCAGGAATTTTATGTTGCACTGATAGCTGGCATGTTGTACATGTTAATGTCCTGCTTCCCATCTTCAATAAATCTCTAAATTTGGGGATGAGACAGTGGAAAGTTTAGAACCTGTTTCCTGATGGGTGTTTGGGGCTGTTTCTGCTCTTTGTGTGTGACTACAACTCCCTGACTCATCCACTGCTCGTTTTTCCTCCCAGTTTGGAGACACAGGGAAAGTTTGGCTCCCAGTTTTGCTCTTTTGTGGCACTTTGTGGCCACTGCTGGTGCTGTCAGCAGTTCCTGTGTCCTCAGGGTGGGCTTTGGGCTCTGTTGTCCACCCTGTGCCCCAGCAGAAGCTGCTGCAGGAGATTTTTGTCCCCTGCTTGCTCTCCAGGCCAAAGGCAGTGAACAAGAGCAGCTGCTCCTGTTGCTTTTGCTGACATTCAAAAACTGCCTTTTCTGATGGAACAGATAATTTTTGTGGCAGCCCAAGAGATGAGATCCTTATTTCCCTGAACATCTCCGATGGATATAAAGGCAATATTTTGCTTTCTCTGATTTATGGGCATGCCTTGCCAATGCCAGCAGATGAAATGGATTTTCACTTGACATTGTGGAGACTCGTTACAGATGCACATTTATTTCTCTCTCCTCTGTTCCTCCAGAAGATTTGTTCATCCTGGCAGACACCAAAAGCTTTTCTTTGGGGTTGGGAAGAGCACAGAAAGGGTTTATGCTACTGTTTGCATGAACCACGAGAGCTGGAGCAGCTTTCCTTGGGCTTGCCACTTCCTTAGGAATTACTTCTCTTCTCCAGTCCCTTGCATGGGAATTTTATTCCTTTCCAGTTTGCACTGACGATGTTGAGTAGAGCTCTGAATGTTTTGTCACCTCATTTTTAGGTGTTTGACACCAAACAGTAGCTGAGAGACTCCCCTTAGTTTGTCTTCATTTATTTCTTTGTTCCAGCCTTTCATGACAGGAGGTTTTTGGCTGTTCCCAAAGTCAGTGCAGGGAGCGAGACCTTGCCAGGGGACAGCTCTCCCCATCCCCATCATGTTCCTGCACCTCTTCCCACTTCTGGGAATTTCAAAAGCTGTGAAACACAGGAGATTTATGTCCCAGAGCTGCTTTTTATGGGATGCTGGTGCTTCACTTCCTGTACATTCAGCAGGATTTGTCCATCCAAGGGATCAGGGTGAGCCCCAGGTGTGGGCTGGTCCTGGGACACCTCTGGACACCTGAGCCTCATTTGGTGTTTGTGGGGGAGCAGAGGGGGTTGGAGAGACCTGGGGAAACCTCAGGGATTGGCTTTGGGGTCTGCTCAGGTGTGGCAGTCCCTGGGGATGAGGGATTGGCTCCTTTTTGGGAAAGGTTCAGCAGGACCTGGAGATCCTGAGGACTGCAACACCTCCCTGGGAAGGAAGGCTGAGGGAGTTGTGGTTGTTCAGTGTGGACAGGACAAGGCTCCAGGGAGAGCTCAGAGCCCCTTCCAGAGCCTAAAGGGGCTCCAGGAGAGCTGGAGAGGGACTGGGGACAAGGGATGGAGGGACAGGACACAGGGAATGGCTTTAAGCTGACAGAGGGTAGATTTAGATGGGATTTTGGGAAGGAATTTTTGGCTATGAGGGAGGTTGAGGCCCTGGCATAGGGGAAGAGGATAAATTCAGCTGGGATATTGGGAAGGAATTGTACCCTGTGAAGGTGGGGAGAGGCTGGGATGGGATTCCCAGATTTGCTGTGGCTGCCCCTGGATCCCTGGCAGTGCCCAAGGCCAGGTTGGACACTGGGGTTGGGACACCCTGGGACAGTGGGAGGTGTCCCTGCCATGGCAGGGGTGGTCTAGACATCCTTTAAAGTTCCCTCCAACCCAAACCATTTTTATTTTAGGATTCCTTGCCTTGCTGCACCCCCAGGCCATGATTATTAGGTGAGCTGAGCACAATCCCGTCCCTGCTGCAGGAAACCTCCCAGTTCCCAGGCTGGAGGGGAATTTTTGGGATGTGCTGCTCCTCTCTCCCTGCTCCTGCAGCTCTCTGGGAATGTGCAGCTTTCCCAGCCATCCACCCGATGGCAGCACAGCGATGGATGTCACACTCCCAGCCTTGCCTCCCGCCCCTCGCTCCCACAGAAGCAGCAGCCTTTCCACAATCCAAAAAAAAATCCCCAAAAATCCCAAAGAAAATTTTTTAAGAATATACTTTTTTTTTAATTTATTTTTTTTTAATCATTTTTTTAACCTCTCATCATGCTGTCCAACATTTTAGTTTAAACTCCTTGTTGGGATACATGCATTTAGCAAATAATTCCCATAATTCTGACCTTTTTGGAATAACGCTGCAGCACATATAAAACAGACCTCAGAAATTCCCAGAATGTGGCCAAAACTCCCATTTTCTGAGTGGATGAAACTGAAAGGCTTCCCAGTTCAGCCTCGTGCAATTGCAACTGCATTAAGTCATGAAGGAGGGTAATACAATGTACCATCATTTTCAAGTAATTTAATCACGAAAACTAAAAATTTGGACGCAAAAAGATATTTTACTTAATAGAAACCATCTGCACTGTACAGTAGGCAAATTGTATAAAAATGAATAAAACTGTCTCTGGAGGAAAATGACTCAGGCACCAGCTTATATAATGAAGATGTATATGTGCCTTTTAGCATTTGCATTGTCTATTAGAGTAGGTAAATCGCAGTGCTGGTGTAAGGAAACAGCTCCAGACTTTATTACCACCCTGTGACTGATGGCAAAGGCAGCAGGAGAAGTAATTCCTTTAGAGGGGGCTTGCTCCACACCCCACATGCTTTGGATGGCAAAGCTTTACAGGTGGGGACACATTTTAGGCTTTTTCTGGGGAAGGATTTTCCCTCAGTTGGGTTTTTTTTTGCTTGGTCCAGGCCTGGCTCATTTGGGATTGTCCAGAGAGGATTTGCTACTGAGTTTTATTTGGTAGAGCTGGGTGGATGAGCTTTAAACAGGTCCTTTAGGTTGATTTTTTTAATTGGTCCTTTAAACTGGTCCCTTAAACTGCATCTTTAAATTCGTCCTTTAAAGTGGTCCTTTAAACTGGGGATTTAATTGGTCCTTTAAACAGGTCCTTCAAACTGATCCTTCAAACCCTCACTTCTTCCACACCCCAATGCTTTGGATGGCAAATCTTTACTGGTGGGGGCACATTTCAGGCAGGTTGATTCTCCTGGGGAAGGATTTTTCCTGCTTGATTCAGGCCTGGCTCATTTGGGATTGTCCTGGGAGAATTTTCTACTGGACTTTTATTTGGCAGAACTGGTGGATGAATTTTAAACAGGTCCTTTAAGCTGGTATTTTAAACTGGTCCTTCAAACTGGTCCTTCAAACTGGTCCCTTAAACTGGTTTTTTAGACTCCCACCCAGCTTGTTCCAGACCCCAAATACTTGGACAGGAAATCTTTACATTTTAGGCAGGTTGCTTTTCCTGGGGAAGGATTTTCCCTCACTTGGGCTTTTTGCTGCTCGATTCAGGCCTGACTCATTCAGGATTTCCAAGGGAAGGTTTGCTACTGGAGTTTTATTTGGCAGAGCTGAGTGGATGAGTTTTAACCAATCCTTTAAACTGATATTTTAAATTTCTCCTTCAAAGTGGTCCTTCTAGCAGAAGGTGCAGGTTTGACACAGAGATGCTGCTCCCTGCTGCTGGCACCTCTCCCTTCCCCTGTTGTTGAAGGACAGATTTCCCTACTTTTCCAAATATTTATTCCCTGGCATTCAGCAGCTTCCCTAAATGATGGCAAATAATATGAATTATTCAACCACAGGGCTGCAAGAGCCCGCCTCTAGCCTGCTTTTAAAATGAAGTTTATAAGAGCCACTTTCAGGGGCTGAGATTTAACACTGAAAATAAATGTGCCCTGCCTTAAAAGCTTTGTATTCTTCCAGCCAAATCCACAATGAGATCTGGTAAGAAAAGCAGGAATTTTCTGGCACATTTTTTTAACAAAGAAAAATCCCAACTTCCCGGTGTTATTCCTGCTTTTCCTTTCTCAGCTGGAATGTTGAGGGATGGGGGAGGAGGGAAACCTGGGTGATGCAGAAGCAGCTTTTATTTTTGGTTTGGGAAGAGGGAGGAGGTGAAAGCAGAATCAGTTTCCCCTTGAATATTAAGCATGTTTGGTGACAAGAACATTTCGCATTAACAAATATGTAAAGTAAAAATATGTCCCAAAAGGCTGAGACTTCTGTGAATTCAAACCAAATTAGATGCAATTTTCTGCCCTGTTATTCTCACTTTCTGCTGTTCTGACCCCTAGATCCACACAAGCCTCACCTGCCCTGGTGCTGGAGCCTTGGAGCTGCTGTTTCACACCTGGAACACAAAACCCCACCAACATTTTGGGTAAAAAGCTGCTTTTTTTTTTCCTGAACGTGGCTTTGGGTGTTTTTGATACTCCCCTGTGGTGTTTGAATGCAAAAGTTCTTTTAAAAAGGAGCAAATCCTTGGAATCCAGAGGCTGATTTTTAGCAAATAACAGTGTCAAAGTCAGATTTTGGGGCTAAATTGTTTAAAAATGGATATTTAGGGGGGAGATGTTTTTGGGGGGCTCAAAACCACCCTGGTCAAGGCAGTGGGAGTCATTCCTGACTTTAATAACCTGGATTAAAAACTTTCTGACATAAAATCCACACAGATTTTAGCCCAGACCTGCTGCACTGGGAGGAAAAGAGGCCTTCAAGTTTAGAGCAGGATCAGTCCCATTCCCTTAAATACTTTATTAACACTATTTTATTAATTAACATCCATTGCATTCATGAAAAGGAAAAAGTCTTTGTTTGCCCATTCAAATCTGAATATAAAAAATTCCTTACCTGTAGGTTTCTTTTTTGAGAAAATGTAACTCAGTTTGGGAAATCTCAGTTATTTCCTTTTTTTTTTAACTGAGAGATGTATGGAATTTAAATCCTTGCAGATTTGTAATATTCATAATATAGTATTTTGTGTGTTCCTAAACCACAGGCAGAAAGAGCAGTTTATCTTTTTATTTTTAAATTTGGCGATTAATAGCCAGTAAAACATGAAACTCTGAAATGTAAAGAGCCCCAGAGTCCAAAAGCACAAAGGAAATGGCTTCAGAATGAAGACATTTATTTTCTTCTTGCTTTCTTGTCCCATGGTTTATTTAGTTTCATGTGATTTGTGCCAGGACAAAGTGTGTTCTATAAACAAAAAAAGGGAAAAGGTTAAACCAGTAATGAAGTGCAATGATAATAAAAAATAACGATGATTAAAAAAAAAGATGATTAACAAAAAGAAAAGAAGGGTGAAGAGTTACAAATACAGAGTGGGTGAGGCAGTGGGACCCCAAACAACAGATTTATTAGGGAATTAAAATAACTGTGTTTTTGGGGGGGAAGAGGAGGGTTCAGAGCTCCAGCCTCGCTCCATGGAGCACGAACACCAATCCCAAATCCACACGATGGCACTCTTAAGCTTTCAAACAATTCCATCCCCAGCTCCCAGCATTTCATCCAAACCTCTTTCCCTCCCCTGCCAAAAGCCAAGGAGGAGTTGGTGAGGGGGGGGGAAACAGAACTCACACAGCTTGGAGTCCCCCTTGAACCATGGAATTCCTGAGTTGTCCCATCCCAGCCACGCTGGGACCCCGGGAGCTGCATCCCGATGGATTTGGGGATGCTCAGGACATCCTCATGGGCAGGGAACGAGAGGGCTCCAGCCCTGGCTGTCTGAAGGGTGGTGGGGAAAGGGCAGCTGAAAATACTATTTTAGACGCACCAAAAAATCAGTTTAAAAAGCACAGCAAGAGGGCCACAAACCCCACAGCCCGAGAGCGAGCTGGTGTTGGGACATTTATGGGGGAAAAAGGTCAGAGTTGTTGTTTTGGAGCTTTTTCTGCACAGCCTGAGCTGTACAAAAGTCAGGAGTGTGGGCTGCTCTCTTGAACAGTGCTTGTTATTGAGGGTGTTTTATAAACAAGAGCCCTTCCTGTCAGTCTGGAGCACCAAATTCACTGCATGTTAAAGCTGTGTGGGAAGGGAAGGGGGCAGGGGGTGTTGGGGCAGATCCTGCCCTTCCCAGCACACTCATTCCAAAGGCTGCATCCTCTGTCCAGGGGCCATGTGAGTGCTGCTGGAAAAGCCAGCAAATCTCTGCACACCAGCATGGCCATGCAAGCAATTCCTGCTCCTTTCTCCCCTCTGCCCTCCTGCCAGGCAGGTTTGGCTTTTCCAGGGGAGGATTTTCCACCTTCCCTGGCTGCAGTGCTTGCCCAGGCAGCAGCTTGGACCCTGCTCACAAAGCTCAGCCTAGGGTTGAGCTGACCTCTTGTGTTTTCCTGGCAGGGAAAAAACAAAACCTTACTCCTTTGTTCCCTTCTTCTCCGCCTTTGGACACAGAGCTCCAAATTCTCCAGCAGGTCTTGACCACCAGTGTTGAAGCCACTGCTGCTGCTAGGGCAGCCTGTGCCAAGCTGCTGCTCAGGGAAGAGTTTCTCCTCACACTTTCACTGATCCAAAGAAAAAGAAGGGTCATTTCAGCAGCAGCTGGAGCAGGAGTGAAGTTTGGAAGGATCCAGCAGAGCCCCTGTGTCACCTGTCCTCATATCAAGGAGCCCTCGCTGCAGGAGTGGGAATTAATCCTGAAAAAGTGGGCACAAATCCTTATTAAAAACTAAGTGGCAAAAGGCCACTGCAACACTAATTCAGGGGCAACCAGAGCACAAAATTCTAATAAAAAGGACAAATTTCTGACTCTTACAGCAAGTGAGCCCTTTGTGGGGATGCCAGTGTAACCCACATCCTAAAGGTACAAAAATAATGCACATCCTAAAGGTCCCAATGTAATGCACATCCTAAAGGTACAAAAATAATGCAAATCCTAAAGGTCCCCATATAATGCACATCCTAAAGGTCCCCATATAATGCACATCCTAAAGGTACCAGGGTAAGACACCTCCTAAAGGTCCCAATGTAATGCAAATCCTAAAGGTACCAGGGTAAGACACATCCTAAAGGTCCCAGCCCCCTGGGAGAGGGGCTGGTACCAGTTTGGGGGCTCTGCAGATGAAAGAGCTCTTCCCCCATGCTGGGATGTGCCCAGTGCTGGTGAGATTTGGGGTGTCAGGGGAAGCAGGGTGGGTTGGGGAATGAAGATTCCCATCCCCTCCCTGCCCTTGGCTTCCTGGTGACTCTTCCTGCTGCTTTCTGGGTGTCTGTGGGCTGGGGTTCCTGTCCTTGCTGTCACCCAGCACCCACGGGGGCTGTCAGGACAGACAGGCTCCTGGATGCTGGATCACATCTCTCCAAAACTGCCAAGCTGGGGTTAGAGGGCATCCCCAAGGGAGTGTCCAAAACCAACACGATTATCTTGATTATTAATATTTGCACTGGCAGAGCTGCTGTGGGTTTGTGTGGAGAAGCACAGTCCCTCCACTGCTCCCTGCTGAGCCTGTGGAGCAGCAGCTGATCCAGCTCCAGAGTGGACAATCCCATTTTTTTTGTGTTTTCCTAAATGTCAGGAGAGTTTATTGTGCAGTCTGTGTTGGTGACACCTCTTTTGGTGCAGTCCTGACACTGGCCCAGAATGTGATGCACTGAGCCTGGTGTAGAGCACCTGGATCTCCAAAGGAGAGGTAGGACCTGCATTTTAGATGGGTGTGGGAAATTTGGGCATATTTTTCCAGCATTCCTAGGTATCCTAGGCACCTTAATTCTCTATATTTTCCGTCTAAAATCAGTTAATTTTTGCTGAAACTTAGTCCAGTGTCACTCTTTAAGTAGTGCCCCCAGCCTTTACAAAACAATCCCCAGCACCTCAGGGGTTAAAAATAATTCACTCCTTGAATTTTTCTGCTCTTAATTAGATAAGAGATTATTTGGACCAACCAAGAAACAATCATTTGGGCAGGGTTCACTCTCTGTGTATGTTCTGCCTGATTTTTCCTAAAAAAATCCTTTTGTTTTGACTTTTGGAGCATGAGCAGGTCAAGTGTCATCCCAAATGACACAATTTTAATTAAAACACTTTAATTTTTTTTTTTAATTTTAAAAAAAAGTTTAATTTTTTTTTTTTTAGATTTTTTAAAAAGTGTTTTAATGCATTTAATAGAAACATAGTGGAGAGATTTATTGCTGGAAATTTTGTACTGAGATTCCAACACTGGGTTAAGTTCATTAGTCCTAAAACTCCACTTTTTTTTCATTGTTGAACATTTCCTTGCTGCGTTTTCTTGCTAACTGAAGCAGGAAATTGAGTTGGTTTGTAAATATTGTAAGAAACAATAGATATGTGCCTAAGAAGAAGAACTTGGTGTTGTCTCGAGTTACTGGCAGAGCTTTTCCCTGGAAAAATCTGGGAAGGGGAATGCGGCAGGGACTCTTCAGTGCAATTACCAGATCTCTCTGGAGGTTCACCTGCATTTTGGGCTACCAGGGAGTGTAATTTATTCCAGTTCCTTTTGGATTGGAGGAGCAAAGGGCACAGGACATCCACGTGGGGATGCAGCAGCTTTGGGGGTGTTGGTTCTTCCTCTGCACCCCAAACCTGCAGCTCAGCCCTGGGGTTGGGGGGCAGGCCTGAGCTTCCCCTTCTGAAATGCAGAATGCTCAATGAATGGCAAAAGTGCTTTTAAAAGGGGCTCGTGGAACACTTTGAAAATATTAATTAGTGTGTTGAAGCATTCTGCATAGCATATCATAGTAAAACTGCTCCAGGGGGTTGCTTGGAATGAATTATTAATATGAATCCCTCTCTCCCTTATGCTTCACACCCTGATTTTATGGGACTTGGCGTGGGTTGGGGTGTCTATTAGATTCACTTATTGCCTGTTTAGTGGGAGTACTTTGTACACTGCATCAAAAGGTCACTATTATTGTATTTTTTTTCCAGAATCCCAAATTTTAATCAGTGAAAGAGACTAAATTACCCCAAATGTGGAAGGAGAGCTATGAAGAAGGAAAAAAAAAAAAAAAAAGCAGCAGCAAATCACCACAAAGCCATGATTGAAATAATAATTTTAGAAGGGGAACAAGTCCAGGCCCCAGGCCCAAGCTGGTTTAGGAGCATCACTGTGGGGTTTTACAGAGCTGGAATGGCACAGCCACATGCAAATCCCACTTCCAGCCTTGTCCAAACCACTCCAAGAAGAGCAATTCCATTAAAATACTCTTCTAACATGTTCATGCTTCCTTCACAGCCATTTAGATGCCTTGTACCACAAGCAGAGAATTCATTAAATTCACAGAGCACAGCTCCTTTTCCCCTCTTGGCTTTACAATATCACAGAGCTGAACCTGTTAACCTAACATTGAAAGAGAAAAGCTGTGCTTAAAAAAAAAAAAAATTGTTTTTCAGCTCTTGAGGTCTGTTTTGATGAAGTCCCTCGTGTGCAAATATAAATAAATCCATAAAGTAATTTGACTTTTAATTCATACTTGGATTATGGAAATATTTGTATTTGCATGGCTGCTAGACTGAATTACAAAGGGGTTTGAGGGTCCAGTTTTCAGTGTTAGAAAAGGAAGGAAAATGATGGTTTAGGAAACAGTGGCACCTGTGACACAGAGCTTGCCAAGGGACAGAGGATTGTGGCAAACCCCAATTTGTTATCACAGAATTCCAGGTGTGTTTGGGTTGAATTTAGAGCTCATCCCATTCCACCAGGGGCACCTCCCACTGTCCCAGGTGCTCCAGCCCCACTGTCCAACCTGGCCTTGGGCACTGCCAGGGATCCAGGGGCAGCCACAGCAAATCTGGGAATTCCATCCCAGCCCCTCCCCACCCTCCCAGGGAACAATTCCTGCCCAATATCCCATCAAAATTTGCCCTGTTCCAGCTAAAACCATTCCCCTTCATGCTATTGCTATCTCTACTCCTTGAAGGCTGAGGGACACTCAGAATTTCCAGAGTCTGCAGCACTGGACTCAGTGCTGAAGATGGAGAGATCATTTCCCCCATATTATTAAACAAAAAAAAAAGAAATGAATGAGAAGTTGAGTTCTGCATCTAAAAACAGATGCTTAAAAATAGATCTGTGTGGCACCTTTGAAAGTCCAAGGAGATGGAGTTTCAGCTTTCTCTGTAAGAAGCAAAAGGAAAGAAGAAAGGGAAAGCTGCTCACAAACAGCAGTGACATTCTGGAAGCAGAAAGGTTTCAGTTTATTTATGGTGTTAAAAACTTCAGGCAGAGTCATCATTTTAAAAAGCAAATTGAAGAGTGAAAAATGCCAATGAGATTATTAATAATGGTTTTTTTTTTTTCTCTTCCCTTTTTTTTAAAATTTAAATTAAAAAAACCCAAAAGGTGAGAGACAGCATGTTCCACTGGAGTCTAATAGAGAGCATAAATCTGCACCATCTGCAGAAGTTTGACACAGATTTGCCTCTCTTGCTGTACTTCCCAGGAGTTCTGAGCTGCAATTCCTTGTTGATGACAGCTCACTGCAATTATGACAGAAAGCAATCATTAGCATCAGCCCTTACTTTTAGGAGAACCAGCAGCTTTTTCATTTGTTTTTCTTTTAAAAAAAAGCAATCCTGAGAACTCCCCCTGCTTTAGGAGTTTAGCTGGTGATGGATTTTTCTAAGGAAAGGATCATCTTACGCTTTCTCAAGTTGTGAGTGTTATTGGCTCTATGAAATGTCTTTTTTTCTGCTTTTTTTTTTCTGTTCCAGAGGAGAAATGTTGCCAACTGATTAATATTTTAAGCATGTAGACAACCTGCAGACCTTGCTCTTCGACTCAGATTTCTCCTTTCTCCCCTCCCCAAAAATGGTTTCTCTGCTATAAACTCATTGTTCAGATTTCCTACTCCCAGGTGAGACGTGATTATTTATTCACTTCATGTCACCAAAATTCAGGACAAAATAATTCTAGAAAGAGTTCAGCAAGCAGTTAAAACAATATCACGTGGAATCTCTGTGGAGTTTGGCTGAGATTTCAGCTCCTTGCTTAAAATTATGTGGGTCAGCCTTATGATGTGGGCAGTGACTGGGAAAATCTGCTGCATTTCAGGCACTGAATTTTTGACGTCTTTAAAGAAATTTCAGGCACTGAATTTCAACCCCTTTACAGAAAATGCTGGTGATGTTCAGTGCAACAACATCTACGATGCCAATTTAGGGGTTTGTGTGTGCTCAAGGTAGTGCAAAGCAAGTTGTGTGCAGTTCAGCTCCTCTGGGAAATTAATGGAGATTTGTTTTTATTTATTATTCAGATGAGGATTTCAATATTCCACATTCTCATGTGCAAGTGTAGGCTGAGAAATGGAGAGTTTTGGTGAGAAAAGAGAGAGAAAGGAGCTGAAGAAGAGCTTCCAGTGGCCTCTCTGTGCTGGCCAAGCCCCAAATCCACGATGGCTTTTTGTGGACCTCGAGGCTGGGTGAGAGGAGCCACCCCAAAATTGCAGCAAAACCAGAAAGGTTGGTGTTCAAGCTGAAAAAACCCATCCTGATAGAGTTTTTCTCTGATAAATTCTCCATTATTTCTCTTCACAAGACCTATTTCTCCTATCACTTTTAGTTTTTTTCTGGGGCTACTTTTGATTTATATCTACATGACAATTTCACTTCGGACTACTTTGAATAAGCACCAAACCCAGCCTTTAATTTTCATCATTCATTGTTATTTTAATGTCCTTCTTCTCAACCCAGGTTTCTCCTGAATTGTTTGTTTGACTTTGTTGAAAGGCTCACAGGAATAACTTCAAGAGTACAACAGACATGGCAAGTGCAGTAGAATAAATTCTGATTTAAAAATTTAAAGGAAATAGCGATTTTCTTCATATTAAGAGTCCTGAATAGCAGCTGGCTACAAATAAATTGCACAAAAGGTGCTGTGCAGACTTTACACGAGCTCAGAAAGATGATTCTTCTGCCAGTGAATGTTAGGGAGATCTACAGTTCAGAAAAGGTATAAATTAGAAACTATGAAAACATATTTATGGAAAAACCGGTTCTGCACCTTAGAGGTTCTCCCTTTCTTTTGGCTTCTTGCAACTCTGATTCTGATTTTCCTCCTGCTCCCTGGTGATATTCAGTAACTCCTCATCAACTTTCTGCTTTCACTGAGATCAGGGACTCATTAAGGTGCACTCAACCTGGGCCTACCTGAGTTTTTCATCTGTAGGCAAGCTGGGTTTGTGCTCATTTTAGTGGTAAAATCTGCATCTTAAATATTTGCAGAGTTCCACACATCTGTTGTAAAAGCACAGATGTGCCTCTCCACAGATATATATACTTCAGTGTGATATATTATGTTTTATAATTAAAATTTTATTGAATTTTAATATAAAAACAAATTCATACATTAAAAATTAAGTAGAGAACAAACATGTGTGGTATCAGGAGGATACAAGCTCCAGTGCAGTAGGACAACAACATCTGACCCATAAAAACCACCCTGCTTTATTTATAAAATACCTTTGTGGCTGGGAGATTGGTGGGATATATTATTGAAGTTCCAATATTTGGGAAAAATAATATTGTTTTGTCACTTCCATTGATGAGGAAAGGAGCAGCTTTTGAAATCCCTGTATTAAACATTGGAAAACAAATGGATTTAGACAGAGCATGGCCTCCCACTCAGCAGAGAGAGTGTTATTTGTGGGATAAAGTCAACATTCTAGAGCAGAATAAAGGGGTTTATTTCTTGCAGTGTCCAGGGGAGCACAAGAATTTGGATACTAGAGATCTGAGCTTGAATCCAGGAATAACCCAGCCCTTACTTGCACTCCTTCCCTGGGCAAAGGTAAGCATTGGTTACAAAAAGTAATTTATTCCTTGTGGGATGTGTCAGGAAAGATGGAGAGATGCAGAGACAAGAGCTTGGAGTGCCTGGGAGAGAGGGAATGGTTTTGAACCATTGGGGTTAGGTGGGATATTGGGAAGGAATTGCTCCCTGGGAGGGTGGGGAGGGGCTGGGATGGAATTCCCAGATTTGCTGTGGCTGCCCCTGGATCCCTGGCAGTGTCCAAGGCCAGGTTGGACACTGGGGTTGGAGCACCTGGGACAGTGGGAGGTGTCCCTGCCATGG
>VZTT01056888.1:0-14563 GCA_013400855.1 Buphagus erythrorhynchus
TGTGTCACTGTTGGTCCAGACAAAAGCATAAAGATCAGGTAATAAAGATGACCCTCCATGGGCAGTTGAGAGGTCTGAGGACTCAGTGTTTCTCTATTTCAGCCCTGCAGGACCTGGAGCCACAGCAGCTGCTTCTGTTTGTTCAGTCCTTTGGAATCCCAGTTTCCAGCATGAGCAAACTTCTGCAGTACCTGGATCAGGCAGTATCTCATGACCCACAGACACTGGAGCAGAACATCATGGACAAGAGTAAGAGCTACAGATGAGGCTTACTAGGCATTCAACTTTTCTTGAACAGTTTCCATGAGTATCTCCTGTGACTTCTTTGGAAAAATCCAAGCTAGTTCAGCAAACTTTGTGCACAGGCTGCTTTGGCAGCTTGTTGTCGCTGTAGACACCTGGGGGCCCTTGGCTGTATTCCCCAAAATAGAGGAAGATTTTTTTGATTGGAATGTACAGAGTCAAAAAGTACTTTGGAAGGTACCTTGTAAAAGAAACAAAGTTTTCAAGGCATTGTGTTTACAAAGTCTGTGGGAACAGCAGATTCTCCTGTCTGTGGGAGCTGTACAAACAGCCAATTCTGTCCTGCTTCACTGAAGAGGGCAAGATGATGATGTGCTCTTATTTCCTCCTTTTTTCAGACTACATGGCTCATCTTGTGGAGGTTCAACATGAGAGAGGAGCAACAGGAGGCCAGACTTTCCACTCCCTGCTTACAGCCTCCTTACCAGCCCGCCGAGGTACTGCCCAGGGTAGCCTAAATATCAAAGTGATCTTCTGAACTTCCCTCCTTTGTTGCTGTCGAGAGGAGCAGGCAGAGGTGTCTTAAAAAGCAGCAGTGTTGCAGTAAACCAGCAAGCTACAGTTAGACACCAGTTCTTGCTAGAGATTTTTGCTTCTGGCAAAGAGAGAAATTCTAATATTTTTGGAGTTTATTACAGTGAGTTTTTCTGAGTCATATGGAAAAGTAGGTCTTGCTTGGAATTAAGAGAAAAACTGCTGAATTCCTCAGTAGTTAGAGACTGTTAAGCTGAAGGTGATCTGGTGTGGGGGCTCCAGATGCCATCTACCATAACAGCATTTTCGTTTCTTCCTTTTTATTCCTCTTGCAGACAGCGCTGAGACTGCAAGGTCAAAATCTAGTCCTGAAAACTCTCAAAGTCAGAGTCGGATCCGGGCCTTGAGCCAGGTCCGTGTTCTGGGCCCAGAGGATGATCTGGCAGGCATCTTTCTGCAGGTACTGTTACAACCTCCAGCTAAGTAACTGCTTCCCTGCAGCAGCTTTACAAAATCCATTTCTCTTATACTTGCATCTTGTGACTCCTTATCCTGCAGTGTTTGCAGGCAATAAATATGAAGGCCCTGATGCAATGAGGCTGTGCCATTACAGCCTGGTGGAGTTGATACTGGCGGAATTTTTTCTTGTAGTTGGAACGTGATGTAGCTTTTGATCATGCCTGGTACCTACTAGCATGTTGCTGTCTCTGCACCTTGTTTGTTCTGTGCATAGTGCCTTTCCTCTCAGCAGCGGATGCAGGATTTGTGAAATGCTCACAGGGCCCTGGCAGCAAAGCTGTGTGCAAACAGCATTTGTACTCTGGCTTGTCTGCTTACAGAGCTTCCCTCCCTCCATTGACTCCAGAAGGAGCCTACAGGGAATTAATTGGCCAAGTCGGTTGTTGGTGTTTGGGTAGTAGGATTCCCCTGCAGTGTCAGTCTTGATAATCATGTTGGGGTTGCAGAGATGCTGCTTATGTTCATGTGCCAGGCTCTAGAATATAGAAAAAGCTGTGTCAGAAGATTCCCGTTAGCCTACAATCAGTAAAACTGTACAAGGTGAATTGCTCCTCTGCCTCAGGTGTTCATGGTACAGCAATCCTTTCACTGTCTGTCATAAACGTTCTCCCTGTTGTATCCCCCAGCTTTTCCCACTGACCCCGGACCCGCGGTGGCAGAACTCCAGCCTGCGGCCGCTGGCCCTGGCACTGCAGCAGGCACTGGGGCAGGAGCTGGCCCACATCCGCCAAGGGGCCGCGCCGGCCAGCAGGGCTGAGGCGGGCGGGGCCNTGCCCGCTCATGCGCCAGCTCTACCAGTACCACGTGAGTGGCTTTGGGAGCATTTCAGGAAAAGGGGTGAGGGAGAAACGGGAAATCTGCTCTGCTGTGTGCACACTTTGTAATGCTCAGCTCAGGTTGCCTGGCTATGGACATTTGGATGCAGGCTGGCCACATTAGCATAGCTCTGCTGAGATTGATTACCTGCAGAGTTACCTAGCCTGGTACCGTTTTTTTGATTTACAGCTGTAAGTCTCTGCTGGTTTTGAGATCTCTAGTCTGTGCTGTTCTGTAGCATTGGACATGTCTTGCAAGCCAGAGCATTTGCAGACAGTTTGAGAGCTGAAGTCTAGTTCATAGAGTTATAAATGGTTTGGGTTGGAAGGGACCTTAAAGATCACCTAGCTCCAATTCCCCTGCCATGGGCAGGGGCACCTTTCACTAGACCAGGTTGCTCCAAGCCCACCCAACCTGGCCTTGAACACTTCCAGGGATGGGGAGTCCAGAATCTCTGGGCAACCTGTGCCAGTGCCTCACCACCCTCACTGTAAAGAATTTCTTCCCAGCGTTCCATGCCACAGGACACTGCCTTCTCCTCGCTCTTCTTCAAAGTGCTCATGCAGATGCTGCAGTGGTTGGAGAACCCCGCGGTGGAAGATGGTCCCCTGCGAGCTCAGCTGAAGGCCTTTGCTGTGCAATACTCCTCAAGGCACAGGATCAGTGATGGTACTGGCATTGGGACTCAGAGGGGACAAAGTGGGACAAGAAAGAGACAAACAAAACTGCACCTGGAGCAGGAAGTGTCGTGGGCAGCCTTTTAGACAGGTGTCATAAGGAGTTACAAAAGTAGCACACCGTGCTGCAGAAACTCTTTGAGGCTGTGAACAAGTGCCTTAGCTCTGGGGGCTTGCAGTAGACACGTGGTAACATCTCACCAAGCACAGCAGATCTCTCAGGGAAAACTTATAATTTCTCAGGCCAGGAATTCTCTTTGAGATGTTGTTTTGGTAGATGAGCATGCAGGAATGCCTCTGGAACAAGGTCACATCATGACTTGTAGAGTTGTTTATCATGTGCCATCTCTTGGGAGCAGGAATCTAACCAAGAGCTTGGGCAGGGAAGTGGGTTTGTGGTTACAGAGCTTTTTCATAGCTGCATGTCACTATAATGTGCAGGAGAGCTGTCAAGGGCTGTGGCCATAAATGGCAGTAGAATGTATATTGTATGTTTGAGTAGTTGTGCCCTGGAGCCACATGGGGATTCTGTGGGAGGGAATTCTGATGTGGGGGCTGGCTTGTCCCTGTGATGCCAGTGCTGTGATTTCATTGCAGTTCGAGGTGGCTTCTTGCACCTCACAGAAGCTCTTTCTTTCCGTCGTGACCCTGACTTAATCAGCTCCACAGTCTGTGCCATCATTGCAACCCTGAAATCAGGAGAGAAGTGTAATGTGGAGCCAGAGCTCATCAGCAAAGGTATGGATGTCCTTCTGCTCTCCTTCTTTGCAGCAGCAGCTTGAATTTCTATCCCAGCAAGGCAGTGCCCACTGTGCAGGCTGGGGGAGTCTTCCTTCTCTCTGGATCAGAAAATATGAACTGATCTTGTGTCAGCTCCTTTCCCCCACTGTATGTGGGTTTATAAACTGTGATCTGGGGCTGGGATTAAGTCTCTGAGCGAACTGTTGGTTTCCACTAACAAAAAGAGAAATGGAACTACTATCCCAGATAAAAATCGTTTCCCTCTTCTTCACTGAGCCTGGCTATCAGGAATAATGCTTACAAGTTTCCATACTTTTCCCCACATCCTGAAGTTAATGAGTGGCATTTTTCTCCCTCTGCTAGTCCTTCAAGGTCTGATTGAAACCCACTCTCCATACCTGGAGGAGCTCCTGACTGTCCTCTTCTCAGCTACTGTTGAGACCACTGCCAGGTGTCCTGCCATGAAGCCAATTGCTGTGGTGTGCTCCTTGTTGCTCCAGGACAAAGAAGAAACACCAGTAAAGAAGGAGGTGGAGAGTTGCAGGTGAGCCAAGGCAATGATGGGAATTCATGGGTAGGTTTGGGTGCATGGTGTCACCAGTGACACTGGCCTTACTTTGTCCACAGTGCTGAATCAGCTTGGCCAGGGCCTGCCTCTGGCCTTCTCAATGACTGGCTGGAGATGTTGGACCCAGAGGTCATCAGCAGCTGCCCTGATCTACAGCAGAAGCTACTGTTCTCCTGGAACAAAGTAAGAGTTGTTGGGCGGGGGGCTGTGCTGAAATGACTTTCTAGGGTACTGACCTGCACCTGGAAACAGGGCAAGGGGTAGTTTTATGTTTTGCCACAGGTTACTGTATGAGTTCCAAAGCAGTACAGGCTGACTAGGAGGACAGTTCTGTGCAAGGCTCACATTTCTCAGTGCAGGGCTTATGTTTCCTCTTACCTTTATATTTCCTCAGCTGTGTTCTTGTAAGGACTTCAAAGTGCTTTACAGACACAACACGGTCCCATAACAACCCAGCCAGCTGTGTTTCTGCAGACAGATCAAGAGCTTGCCCAAAGTGCCATGCCAAAGTTAAGGCTGAAACTGAATTTCACGTCTGATACCATGTGCTGTCAGAAAGTGCTGCCCTAGATCCTCATGCTGTCTGTGCTGTCTGCCCTCCTGGATTGTCATCCTTCTGCAATACACATGGGATCTCCTACAGCCACCTTGCTGCCAGGATATGTTCATTACATCTCTTCCTCTCTTGGTGCTTCCAGGCAGGGTCCCAGGTGCCCTCCTTCCGCCCCTACCTCTTGGCTCTTCTGACTCACCAGTCCAGCTGGACCACACTGCACCAGTGCATCAGGCTTCTGCTTGGCAGGAACAGGGAACAAAGGTGAGTCTTGTCTGTCAGGCCTAGCCAAGGGATTGAGTTGGGCAACTCTCTCTGTCTGAGAGAATACAAGACCTGCCATGTTCATGATGTGTCTGCCAGGAGATGTAAGTCAGCCAAAAATAGACTTTGTGAGAAGGATGCAGATTTCAGTCCTGCTGATTTGTGTACCTTGATATAAATATTACCTACTGTTTGATGGAAGCAGCACATAAAGATTTGGCTGTGTTCTAAACAGGAAGTGCTAATTGTGGATAATCCATCTTGCATTGCCCTTGTTGATAATCTTTATGAACACAAGGTTTGCATGATGGCTTGGATAGCAAACTGACGCTGTCTCTGTACCTGGGCAGGCTCTGATGGATCTATTGGCTGTACTAAACTCAATTTCCAGTGTTTCTCTAACCCTTTCATGACATCAGCCTCCCAGTTTTGATCTCTGCAGCAGCCCTAGCTCTCAGCTTCTGTACACAGCTTTCAAATACTGAAGTTCCAGTGCAGTAGTATTGTTACAGTTATAGACCAGGAAATGCTAACACCTAATAACAACAATACTTCTAAAACTGGTAGCATTTCAGTTTATTATTTAATTCTTAATGTCTTGCTGAAAATTGCATAATTTCTCAGTTCAAGGTCTGTGATAGGGACAGTAAGGTCATTGGTCTGATTATGCCAACTGTTGGTGTTGATGACCAACTCTTGGACTTGGTGCAAGGCTCTATGTTGCTCCCACACTTGCCATTTGTTCTGCTCTGTACCCTGTGCTGTGCTTATTGCAACAACTATTTAGTCATAATCTGGGAACAGAACCAACCCCCTTCTCGGGACTTAATAGATCCTATTTTTACATTTGCAGATGTTTCTTTCTTCACAGCACTCATCATGTTTAGTGATGCTTCCATGTGTTTGTGTGCTGCCCTAGGGTTGTGTTGACTCTAATTGCAAATCTGTCTCCTTTTGTCTTCTGGCAGGTTTGACCCAACTGCATCCTTGGATTTCCTGTGGGCCTGTATTCACATTCCTCGGATCTGGCAGGGAAGGGACCAGAGAACTCCTCAGGTATGGGTTCAGTTCTTCCAAGATTCCTATCAGGATGGAGTGAGAGGCAATGTTTTCACAGTGCCTGATTTTTCCATGGCCAAGAGGTGGCTGGAGTGATTCAGGTGCAGTGTGCCAAGTTTGCTGCCTGTACCTCAGCTGGTTACTTAGCTGCTCTGCTGTTACATATTACAGTGGCAATTTAGAGTCCAGAAAGCTGATAGGAACACATAAAGTTTGCCCACTTGGCATTTCTCCTGCAGCAATTGCCACAATATCTGGTAAAGGCACACGGCTAGAGTGGCAAGCAAGCTAAAACCCAGCATAGGATAATTGCCATTTTACAAAGAAAAGGAGGCTGTGTCTCTTCTCTACAGAATTTCTTTGGTTTGGTGACTGAATTATGCTTTCTGACCCATCACACATGCTGAAATGGAAGTAAATGAAGAAGTAGAGGAGGAGTAAAGAGGTTTTATTTGGGGCTGTGATGCTTTCAGAGCTCTAGATATGAGGCCTTTCTTAAGTCTGATTCTAAGATGTTCCATTCCAGTCGGGAAAGGTGTGACTAGAAAGAGCTAAGGATCTTGGGGTTTGGTGTAGAATCATTTGGGGTGTTCTCTTGTATTACAGAAGCGCCGTGAGGAGTTTGTGCTCCACCTGAAGGCGTCAGAACTGATCAGCATGGTGGAGCTGATCCTGGCTGAAGCAGAGACCAGATACCAGAACACTGATGAGGCCTCCTGCACACTCATCCAGTCTCGACTGCCATTGTTGCTCAGTTGTTCTCATGGAGACCTTGAGAACATCAAAAAAGTAACAGTATATTTGACCAGCTGCATCCAGCAGTGGGGAAGTAGGTGAGGCTGCAAATGAAGAGCATTGTCTGTCTGCTGGAATTGTAGTTCTTGGGCACAGGCAGGCAGGTAATGATGAGACTTGATAGTATGTCTTCATTAAGAATATCATGTTCCAGAGCCTGTGTGAAAAGTGCACACTATCCCCCCGAGGTTTGGGGGAATAACAAGTGGTTTTAAGTGACCAGGAAGCTGACTTCAAAAGTGAAATTTAAGGGCCCTTTTGCTTTTAGGACTGCAGAATGAAATTCTTGACATGCTTGGGTTTTTTTTCTTTCATTCTTTAAGGCAATGGTTATTTTTAATTACTAATGTGGGATTTCTTGTCTACTCATCCCTTGAGTCACTGCTTGTAATACATCCTGCTTCTGACTTGCTTTCAAAGCTGAATGGAGACCAAATTGTTTCCTAACAGCTATTTTAGGGCTGTGGAAAGAACAGGAAAATGATGTTTTTGTGGCAGTGAAAGGAACTGACCTAATTCCAACCTTGCTTATGGTGATATTAGGAAAGATTCTGAGTAACTGTTGTTTTCTACTGCCTCCCAGTACAGACTATGTCAGGGATTTACAGGGGTTTCAGGTGTGTAGAGAACATGTTGGTTACCCTGAATAGTTGTGGTTCTGACTTCTTTTCCAGTTGGGATGGGGCTGACCCTGAGTACCACATGCAAGAACTCTGCACTGGAGATGTAAGCAGAGCTTTCTTGTCCAATGCCCTTTGGAACTGCAGTTTTCTGCAGTTTTCCAAATGGCCCTGTGATGGATCCCCATAGACTGTGGATGGATCTCTGTAGAAGGTGAATGATTTGAGTTGTTCAAAAGAAGCAAAGACTTAAAAAACACTGGTTGAGATTAGTGATGTCTGTGTTTTCACATGCTCTGTTTGGCACATGCAGGAAGGGTGTTACTAATCTGATGGGTCTGGGATGTTTGCTGGTTGAACTAATGTGGCTGATCTCTCCCTTTTTTCCCTCAGCTCTGTGGGGAAATGCTGCCAGGACCTTCTGCTGCAGATATACCTGCAACTACCTGAGCTCCTTGTGCCTATGCCTGAGATGCTTCTTACCAGTGAAGGAGCCAGAGACAGCAGCACTTGCAAGGTAAAGTTAGAGGCATAGGAAAGTCCCTTTCCAGTTGTGTATGCAGAATGGATGCTACCTTGATGCCCAGTTTAGAAAGTGAGGACTAGCAAAAGCTTCCTGGGTGACTTTGGTTTCTTTATTTTGCTTTTCTGTTACCCATCCCTGCCTGCATTCTCCAGAGCAGAGAGTTCTGGTGTGGTTTGTTTTGCAATGTCCTTCTATAAAATAATATAAGCTCCACAAGCTTCTGTGTGCCAAAGGCTTCTGTAAGGCACAAGTGTGCAGGCATCTGATCCTGCTTTGATGTCTGTAGGGACTGTGGACTTCAGATCCCATGCCAGCTGGAACACTGCATCTACTTACAGATTCTACCTGAAAATAATTTCTGTTAACCCCCCTGTGTAGGTGGAAGGGAATTGGGAAACACTGCTGGAGCGCCAGGGGCTGGTTTGTACATTAAACTTCTTAACAGTTTGCTCATTATTTTCCTTCCAGCTTGATGCCCTGGTTCACAGATTCATTAACCTCCTCGCAGACACCAGTGACTCCAAGTCATCCGAAAGCCGCGTGTGGGATGCCAATATGGCCTGCAGGAAGCTGGCTGTGGCTCATCCCATTCTCCTCCTTAGGTACCTCTCTCTCCCTGTGTGTGGCTGGGGCATATTGAAAAGCACCCACCTTTGTCCTAGAAAGGGAACAAACTTGCAGCAATCACAACAGTGGTGAGAGAATTCACCTTCATGTACAGAAGTCAAGAAAAAAGGCAGCAAAGTTACATCTTTTACAATGAGGCAACACTTTGTGTCTGTCAGGAAATGATCTTGGAATTGGAGACTAGGGAACAGAATATGGGTGGGAAATGGGGCTTGCTGAGTCTATTGATATAGGGATCAAGACCAGAACTCTGAGAGAGGATAAGGGATTTTGCCTTCCAGGAGCTGAGGTAACATGTAACTTCCTTGAAAGATCTAGGCCTAGATTTTCTTGTTTGGTGTTTCAGGCACTTGCCAATGATTGCAGCACTGCTGCACGGCCGTGTTCACCTCAATTTCCAGGAGTTCAGGCAGCAGAACCACTTGACCTTCTTCATCCACGTCCTGGGGATCCTGGAGCTGCTCCAGCCGCAGGTCTTCCAGAACGAGCACCAGGCGGCACTCTGGGACTGTCTGCTGTCCTTCATCCGGCTGCTGCTGGTAGGAAAATCCCTGCTTCCCTCCGTGTGCCGGCTGCCGGCCACTAGATGGGGAAGCTCTTGTAGCACAGAGCCAACCTTGGTGCTTCTCAGTTGAAGGGAAAGCCTTCCTAAATGCCTAAGAACAAAAAAGTGCATTAAGTACCTTGAAGAGCTTGAAGAGGAGGCAGGATATCAAGAAACTGCTCCCTGGTACACAGAGGTGCAGGATGGGGCAGTGCATTGCTGCTCTTTTTGATTAACTCTCACCTTCTTGATCTTTCCCCAGAACTACAGAAAATCCTCCCGGCACCTGGCTGCCTTCATCAGCAAGTTTGTGCAGTTCATCCACAAGTACATCACATGCAATGCCCAGGCAGCTGTCTCCTTCTTGCAGAAGCACTCAGATCCACTCCAGTAAGCCTTCTTATGCCTGCTACCCCATGCACAGTCAGATTGCCAGGAGCTAATCAGACAGAAGACAGCAAGGGATGTGACAGAGTAACTGCTAATATGGCACTTCTTCACCCTTGGCTCCCTTAAGTCTCCACTGAAATGAGCAGCATACCTCTTCTTTATAGGTGAAAACTGAGCCCAGGGAAGTCACATAATGACTTTAACTCACATAATGGCCTAAATGTTATATTGAGGTATTATAGTGGCCTGCAGCCTTTCCAGAGAGGCAGCTGGAGAGTCTTTCCCCAGAGCAGTGGCTGCAGGGTCCCACCTACAGATACATGGGGAAAATGCATTTCAGTTGCAGTTATGAAGAATGGAAAAATCTTGTTTTTGCTTCTGAGAAGCTCTTTGTTTCAGTGTACATATCTGTGTTCATGCCCTTATTGCTACTGAGAGCCAAACCCGCCTCCTCTTTTTCCCAGTGACCTGTCATCAGACAACAGTGACCTAGCAATGCTGAAGTCCCTCCTGGCTGGGCTGAGTCTGCCTAGTAAGAGTGGCATCTTGGACAGGGGCTCTGATGAAGAGAAGGATGGTGAGTCTGGGTGGGAGAAGAGTTATTCCAACCGGTGAACCTGCAGTCTGTTTTGAGAGAACAGATGTTTTTGTGGGGTGTATACTGTGCTTGTTCTTGTAACAGCTCAGTGTATTTAGAGTGGAGAATGGCACTTGTATGCTCAGCAGTTGGGAGCCAGTATCTGGGATGGATTAATTTGTTTTCCTGCCAGTGGTATCACTACTGGAGCAGAAAAACAGCCCTTAACAAGGGTGAGTTTCCTGGTCGTGGATTTTGCCCTTTTAATCCACACTTAAGGAATGACCTGTTGGGAGCACTCTAAGGGTACATCCATTCTTCCACTGTTACAGCTTGGGCAGCTTGCATGGGAAAATTATTCAGTATTAAAAGAGCTTGTGAAGCTTCCTCCTCAGTGTCAGCTGAGGGGGTTACAGGAGGTGCAGTGAGATTAGACAGTGAGAGAGCCAGGAATTGTATCACAGCATTGCTGGTAGCTCATGATACACCACTGCACTGGTAGAGAATACTGGCCAGTCTCCAGGCTGTCAGGAGTGCCCTGTTCTCTCTCTCTCTCTCCCCCCTAGATGAAGCAGCTGCTGGCTCTCTCCCCCTGGTCAGCGTGTCCCTCTTCACTCCCCTCACGCCGGCTGAAATGGCTCCATATATGAAGAGGCTCTCCAGAGGCCAAACAGTGGAGGGTGAGTGAGGACCTGCAGAGCTGTGCACAGACACAGGGCAAATGCAGGCATTTGTCAACCTTGTTACTTATCTGTCAGCAGCAGCCTGGTTTCCTGTTTCAGTCTTGTGTTTGGAAGTCACCAGAGTTAGGATGTTGTTCCATTTTTGGATTAACTTGTCCATAACCTCCTGTGATTCTGTGACAGAGGCTTCCTATGATTCTATTATCACTTAGCTCAGCAGTACTTCAGTGGCCTCTACTTTGAGGGTCTTCAAGGATCTTTAAGGATTTGGGGAGATAATATGAGTAAATCAAGGACTGCTGCAGTTTGAGCCAGGTCTGGAGTGCTGATAGGAATGAAATACCAAACTGATGAGAAGCAGGATTTCTTAGAAATCCCCAAATGGCCTTCATGGAAGAAAACCATGTTAACCTGGCATATGGGAACAATAATCTTCTCCAAAGATTCTGAAATTATAGGTGTCCTGTGCCCAAACCTAAGTTGTGACAGTTTTTCTTCCAAGATAGAATAGGACAAAAAAGTCCTGCCTGTACCCTGTTTTTAAAAGACACACTCTGTGAAGGTCTTTAGTTACAGAAGAAGGTGTTCTGGAACTGAAACCTCTCACCCCATTGCATTCCTTCCTCTCCCTGGGCAGGTTGGGTTGTGTTGATCTGGCACATCCCTGGTCTCCTTGTTTCCAAAGAACTGCCTGCCTGTATGACACTACCTCTGTGTGCAAGTGGGAAAACTTGAGGGCTTGGGAGATTGGTTTTGTGGGGAAAAAGAAAAGATTCTTGGCTGGATCAGTGAATTTCAGTTACCTTTTCAACCTGTGTCTTCTCCCAGACATCCTGGAGGTGCTGACAGACATCGATGAGATGTCCAGACGGAGGCCAGAAATTCTTGCCTTTTTTGCTGTGAGTATTGGTGTCTCAAACTGCCACTGGAGGGAAGAGGTTCTTTTCAGCAGAGTCTGTTTCACAGCCAGCTTAAGCACTACCCTTCTGCTTTTTGGGTGGTTGTTGCAGCACCTTAGGAGAAAAGTGTCCTCAGTTAGCCCTGCTGAGGACAGACAGTATTTCGCTCCACTGCATACTGGCTCAACCATCATCTCCTGTAGGTCAGAGGAAGAATTAAACCTCTGTCCTCTTCCCAGGGCAAGGAGAGAACAGAACAGGACAGCTCTGTTGAATAAGCTGGAAACTAGGGAAAACTCAGCTGTCCCACATGAAATAAGATTACAGAAGGGTACTTTACAGTATTCAAAACCAGGATAATCTGTTTTACAAAGAGGGATTTCTGGGGTCAGCCAGTACCTGCTGGATTTTTGTTGGGCTGGATCAGTGTGGAGGGGGAGTAATGCCAGTCTGAGGAGTTTGTGCTCCCTGAATGGCCCTGTGATCCACATTTGTCCATCTTTCAGACAAACCTACAGAAGCTGATGAGTTCATCAGAGGATTCCTGCCGGAACCTGGCCTTCAGCCTGGCTTTGCGCTCCATCCAGAACAACCCCAGGTGAGCACCACTGGAGCTGAGGCTGTGCTGGCTGATCTGGCTGGGCTGTACTGACACTGTCATGTTTCACTCCCAGCATTGCTGCAGATTTCCTGCCCACCTACATGTACTGCCTCGGCAGCCGAGACTTCGAGGTGGTGCAGACAGCCCTGAGGAACCTGCCTGAATACACCCTCCTTTGCCAAGGTCAGTGGAGATCAGCCACCTTTGGGGCATGGTTGGCCTCACAAGGGTCAAAGCTGGGGTCCTGTGCTGGGAACAGCTCCCCTGGGAAGTTGCCATGGATTGCTGTTGCTTAGACCAGGCTGTCAGTACCACTAGTAGCTTTGGGCTGAGCTTTACAAGGGGGATTTGTCATAGAGACCAGGGCGGCTTCCTTGAAGTAGATTTTCTCCCTTACAGTTTTCTCTTGAGTTGTGACCTCTGATGTGATCACAAACCCACAGAGCTGTTAGAGGGGGGTTGTCCAAGTTCTCATGGAAGAAGAGATTTCTTGTACAGCTGCAAATGCTCACCCAGTGGTTGCTGGTGGATTGCTCTTGCACATGGAGCCCTCAGGCCAGTCCTCACTCTGCCTTTCCCTTTCCCAGAGCACGCAGCAGTGTTGCTGCACAGGGCCTTCCTGGTGGGCATGTATGGCCAGATCGACACCAGCTCTCAGATCTCAGAGGCCTTGAAGATTCTGCACATGGAGGCCATGATATGAACATGTGGTTCTGGGAGTTCCACTTCCAGAGGAATTAATTTAATGGATACATCAGCTGCATTACAGCCCTGTAAGAAGAACAGTGTATTGCAACCCATGTGCTGGAGGATCCAAGAGATGATGTGGCAGGCCAGACTGTGCTGGAAACAAGGAAGGTGCTGACTGAAGATCAGAAAGGGGCAAAGATCAATCTGGCTGGCTAAGATGCCATCATTGTGGGAGAGAAATCTCCTGAACATTGTGCCAAACAGGGACCACTTCCTTCGTGGGTCTTGGAGCAGTGGTTTGTTGTTTGGGGTTTTTTGTCTCTCCAAGAAGGCAGAGCTGCTGGGAGAGCAGAAGGGAGTGAGTGATGGCCTTTGCACTTGAAGTGTCTGCACTCTCTGTGTTGGAGAGAACATGCAGATTTGTGCAGGGCAAGAGACCATTTTGGTTTCTGGGGGGTGGGTGTTTTTTTTATTTTATAATTAAAATTCTCTTTCTTTCCATTGTGCCTTCCTCTGCTCCCTTGGGCATAGCTTGACATCCCTCTCCCCCTGTTCTTCAGTCTCTTGTTATTCTAGACAAAGGATCTCTGGAAGACCTGTCTCCATGGCCAAGTGCTGATAGAGCTGTCTTGGCCTTTTACAGGATATGCAAGACATGGAGCAGATTTGGAAGGGTCAGTGGGATACCATGGATGAGTTGGGTCAACACCAACTGCTGACAGGACAACTTTTAAGAAGTTCCTTGGAAAAGTTTTGTTTAAAAACAAATAAAACAAACTTATTGGTACATCTGCAAACATCCCAGCAGCTGGCCACTGTCACAGTGGAGGCTTTGAATAAGCAGCTGGGTTTCCTCTTTGGGATCTGCCAGTCGTCCCTGTGCCTCTTCTGACCGCTGCTCTCTGGTCCTTGCCTGCTGATAGGGTTGATGGTTTATTTGCCAGCTATTTCCTGTCATTTGAGGACAGGAAATCCTCCTTTCCCCTGCTCCAGAGAAATTATTACTTTGTATGCTTGTTCTCCATCCTCAGTTAATTCTAATCACCATTTTGTTATCATGTCATTTGTCTCTATACCTCTGGTGCTCCACTTGTTAGTAGAGAAACACTGTAGTATAGTAAAGACAAACATCCTGCAGGAATTTTATCTATATCTCCTTGCTGGTGGCAGGGACAGTTGTAGCCTCACAGGTGGCTGGGTGGGGAAATATTGTCTGTTCTTGTACTTGAGGAATACTACAGCTGAGCACTTTAGCTGGTGTATCAAAATATGAATGAATGTCCAGCTGGCTTTGCAAAGAAATGGAGAAGAAAAGGGGAAGAACTGAACTTCCCATCAACTCTAAGTAGCCTTGTCTTTAAATAGAGATTAGAGCCATCAGTTATGGATGCAACATGCTCTTTTCCTCAGCAGCATCTGCTTCGCATCCGGAGCCACTGCTGTGGCAATTAGCTCCATATAAATTATGTGGAGGAACAGCTGAAGGAGATCAAGTCAGTGGAATGGGTTTCCTGAGGGGCTCAGTGACAGCAGGATTAACGCCTGTCCAAGGGGAGCCAGTAATCTCACTGGGAACCCTTACCTTACTCCCTTATCACACATCATTAAGGCACTGCTCAGATTGTCAGAGCAGAGAG
>VZTT01056889.1:0-11722 GCA_013400855.1 Buphagus erythrorhynchus
CCTTGGATCTGAGCACACAGCTCCTGCTGGCAGGGCAGGTGGAGGGATGAGAAAATCTCTCTGGGTTGTATTTTCATGGAAGACAGGGCAAAGAGGCCGAGTTTGGCTCGGTCAGGAGGGGCAGAAGCTTGCAGGGAGCAAGAGCACAGCTCATGAAGGAGGAATTTCTCTCCCCCATCTCCTCCTGAAGTGGCTCTGGGCTCCTGCTCCTCCTCCAGACAGACACTCCGGGGAGCATCAAAGGGAGCTCGTTACACATCCAATCCCACTGGGGCGCCAGTTCTGATGGGCCAGGAGTAAAAGGGAATATTCAAGATATTTCCCCTTGAATTAAATATAAAGATGCGAACAGATGTGCAGGCCCGTGTGAACACGTGTGTAAACCTTACGTAAGGAGAGGCACAGGGGGCTGAAAACAGGGCACAGACACGGAGATCACCGGCTCCAAACACCCCTGGCTCTGCTGGGGAGGGAGCCAGGGTAAGCACAAACAATTTCCTAAGACATCAGGCCGTGACACAATGAGAACATTGTGATCTGAATTGGTGCAGCAGAGGAGACTCTTCACGAGGCATTTACTCATTTCTGTGTTAGTGAAGAGCCCACAGCAAAGGCATTATCACCATGCTGTGTGCGAGGAGGAAATGCATGGCTCTTAAATAAGCACGCACATTTATTTGGGGTGGTTTTGCCTGTGCTCAGAGGTCCGGGGAAGAAATGATGGACAGCAGAGCACTTGTATCGTTATCATCAGCCCTTATCGAAACTAATCACCAGGAAGGTGTGAGATATCCCAAAACATCCCCTGCTAAGGAACAACCTCTGCAAGATTAAGATGACAGAGGGAGTTCTCTGGAGCCACGACAGCCCTGTGATCCCAGCAGGAACTTCCAGAGATACCAACTCCTCCACTCTCTCCCTCTGTGTGATCTCAGGCGAGTCCTGGGTGCTCCCAGGAGGAAAACAGAGATAATGGGATTGTCCTACTTTACAGAGACTTGTCAGACACTTCTGAGACCCCGGGGTTGGAGACCCAGAGAACGGAGAACTCCAATTGTGCAGCCTGGGAGGACAGGGATGCTTTGAGTGAGGAGGAGAAACCCCCCCCGATCACTCAAGAGGAGGAGAAGCAAAGGGTTTTGCTTTCTCTTGATATGGTAAAAGGAAGTTTCTTGACTTTGAACTGGATGCAAGAAGCTCTTGGTTTGTTCCTGGGGTGGATGCTGCTCCTTGGGCTCCCATTCCCATCCTGGCTCACTGCCCATCCTTGGATTTGCAGATTCCCACCCAGGTCCTTACACAGCTCGTGAATTACTCTCCCCTTTACCTCTGAATCTCCTGGCAGCATTTTAGCCAGGGAGACACAAGAGTAGAGTTCACTCCTAGTTCAGCAGCACCCTGGAGAAACCTTCAGTCCCTCCTTTTTGACAGCTCAGTGTTTACACCCCTGACTGACCTCTTCTGCTTTTCTCGATCTCCATCACCCACTGACCAGGATTTGTCAGGACACCGGCACACCTTCCTCTCCTTTCCTTTTCTCATATTTGTAGATGCCCTCACTGCTGCCTTTCCCACTCCCCAGGACTCTCAGGATTTCCAGAGCATCTTTTAGACCATTTTTCCCTTGCAGCTTTAGGAGCTGCACTCATTTCAGGTGCTACAAAGTTATTTGTAGGAACAGGGAGGGCAAAGAGCAGGACCCTGCCAGCATCAGGACCTCGTGAAGATGGAGCAGGGGGATCAGGCAGGACAAGGAGTGCAGAAACCCCAGACCAAGGGCTCCTGGCAATGTTCAATCAGGAATTCGTGCTAACAAACCCCTTTCCTCCATGGATCCCTCTGCCCCGGGACTCACAGGAGAGCTGGCAGAGCCATTCGCGGGCTGTGCCTTTCCAAGTGTTAAAAGCATTTTTGGATGGGAGCCCCACACCTTTTATGAACTGCTAAGAGAGATGGCTCCGGGTCCACGGTGCTGGAACCCGAACCAACTCCTTTTTCCAAAACCTGGGCTGTGTATTTTGGTAATTCCCTCGCAGTCAGGCCCCTGCCATCAATCCCAGCACCAGGCACTGCCCAGCCCCAGCCACACAAAGCCAAGCTCTCCGTGCTGGGGCTGCAAAGCAGAGATGCTGAAAGGCTCTGGGTCTGAGGAGTCTCTGGGGGAAAGCAGCGCAGTAATTATTGTAATTATTGTAATTAATGAACCTGGGCATTCCCACGCAGCAGGGGAAGGGATCAGCTCTGGTGTTCAGGTCAAGAGCAGCACTTTGGTGACACCAGCACTTCCCTGCTCTAAAGCTGCATCTGCACTTTCTGACACCAAAGAGACCCACGGGAAGCCAGCAAGGCTCACATAAACATGGGTTGTGCTGCTTTGTGGCATGGAAAAGCAAAGGATAACGGGAAGGTTCCCAGCGTGGTACCTCGGAGACGTTGATCCGTCCCTCCTGGAAGGAGCAGGTGGTGGGGTCGTGGGTGCACAGGTTCCTGTACTTGCACCAGTGGCAGCGGAAGGCGCTGTTCACACAGGACAGGCACCTGGGGGGAAAGGAGGGGTCAGCACAGGGCTCAGCACCTTGGCAGGGCTGCACTCACCTCCTGGCCTTGCCAGGAATCCAGGCTTCCTGGGAAAATAATTTATTTGAGGGGGGGTGGTTTTGATATTACAAAAAACAAGGAGCAGGTTTGGGAAAGCACACATGCTGAAAAGGCAGACTGGGGGCAGCCTCACAATTTATTCCACAGTAAAATGCAAGCTGGGGTTTATTGCACATCACTGGATTGGTGTAAAATAGAGCAGGGTGTTGCACAGGCACCAGGCTTGGGTTTTAGTCTCTAGGAAAGAAGGCAAGCCTGGCAAAAATGGGATCAGTTGTTCCAAAAGTCAGGAATGCTTCAATCAACAGCAACACTTCTGGCCTTGGAGTGCAGAGGGTCCAGCAAGTGCTTTTGATTCATGTTGGGGAAAAAAAAAAAAAAACCTGTTTATGAAATGTTTTTGAAAGAACACAGACCCTTTTCAGCCCCAGGGGACCCAGCTGCCAGCAGAGTGGCTGGGTGGGTTTTGTTCCCCACTTGCTGCTGCCACAGAGACGCACGAGCTGTGACAGCTGCTGGTCCTGGCAGTTGCCACCTCCTCCATCTCCGGGGCCACCCCTGCTGCCACGTGGCAGCTCTTGGTGGCACAAGGATCAGCTGTGCCCATGGATCCAGTCCCATGCCATAGCCTGTGGCTCCAGGCACTGTGGCACTGCCTGGAGAGGGAAGAGCCCGGGGATGTGCTGGAGCAAGGCCAGGGCAGGCAGACAAATGTCACCAGGGAGGTGGCAGCGTGGCCTCAGGCATGGAGCTCTGCAGGCAGGGCTGTCTGTGCCAGCTGGGCACAGGGAGCAGGGCCACAACGAGCTCTAATAACCCAGCCATGCTCTCCTGATGCATTCCTGGAGCCCTTAATAGCCAGGGGAGCTTGAGGCTTCAAACCCAGCACAGGAAGGTTGGGAGTGACCTTGTGCTGGCACTCGGTGACTGCAGCAGTGTCCCCTGCCCCAGGAGCTCTCCCAGCCCTGCCACCCCCACCCAGCTGCTGGCAGGTCCTGCCCACAGTGCTGGAGCTTGCTTTGTTTCCAGACACAAATCCACAAATGCTTCACGTCTGTGAATGTGTTTTTAAGGCCGGCCAGCTGCCTGCTGCCTTCCAGTGCCTGGGGGGATGTGATTCCAGCATCCTCAGCAAGACTGAGCCTCTCCACTGAGCCTCCAGTGGGCCTCCCACACGCCTGGGCTGCAGCCCACCATCCCCTCCTGCATCCCACCATCCCCTCCTGCACCCCCTCCTGCATCCCACCTTCTCCTCCTGCATCCCACCACCCCCTCCTGCATCCCACCTGCCTCTGCCCACATCTCCCTTCCCTTTCCCCTTCCCCTTCCCCTTCCCCTTCCCCTTCCCGATTTTTCTCATCAGTTTCCTCCTAATGCTGTGTAAAGAAAAATTTAGAGATGTAGGAAGGTCACAGTGGCAGATATGCTCTTCCAGACAATGGGACCTGTTTTTCTCAGCTGCACATTTATTNTGTATCCCAGCTCTCAGTTCCGGGATCACGCAGCTTGGGGGCACCAGCAGGTTGAGGTTGTTCCCCAGCAGGCTCAGGTTGTCCCCAGCAGGTTGAGGTTGTTCCCCAGCAGGCTCAGGTTGTTCCCAGCTCACTCAGGTTGTTCCCAGCTCGCTCCCCAGGCAGGTGGCTGCCCTTGTCCCTTGTCCCTTGTCCCTCACCCTGTGTGCTGACCCTGGGCACTGTGCCAAACCCCCCTGGCCAGTCCCAGTGCCACTCCCCAGATCTTTTGGGCTGGANTCCCTTGTCCCTTGTCCTTTGTCCCTCACCCTGTGTGCTGACCCTGGGCACTGTGCCAACCCCCCCTGGCCAGTCCCAGTGCCACTCCCCAGATCTTTTGGGCTGGATTTGGGCTGTGTTGGGGGTAGGGAAGGAGCACTCACAGCTGGTGGGCACTGCAGTTGTAGAACTTGAACTCGGTGCTGACGAAGGTCCTGCCGGTCTCCCGGGATTTCAGCTGGAGCACCACACCAAACCAGTCTGGGGACACAGAGCAGAGCCTGTCAGTGCTGCCCGAGGGGAGAGGGGAGCAGCAGCACCCCCAGGCTGAGCTGCTGCCCACCTGCAGCTGGGGGAGCTCGGCTTTTCACCTCCCAGCACCAGGGCCCCCGCCCACAGCCTGCCCTGCAGCCCCCCAGGGTACCTGTGTGCAGCAAGGCCTCCAGACCACCAGCCCTGATGGCAAAATGCACCAGGGACATGGGGGAAACGCTGCCTTGGAGTGCTTTTGGAACCCTGTCCTGTTCCCTGGTTCACTCTCCAGTATGAAAAATGAGACTGCTCTGAGAGACAGCCCAGGAATAGAATTGTGGAACCAGGGTTTGGGTTGGAAGGGATCCTCAAAGAGCCAGTGCCACTCCCAGCCATGGGCTGGGGCACCTTCCACCATCCCAGGTTGCTCCAAACCCCATCCAACCCCATCCTTGAGCACTTCCAGGGACTGGGCTCCACTGCTTCCCTGGGCATCATCTCCCAGAATTATCTCCTAGAGAAGGAGCCACTACTAGAAACGAGTGTAGCACCAGTGGAGCTCTTCAGGAGCCTGAGCTCTGGGTTAATTAAGAGCAGGTTGTTCTTTTGGGGCTGCTGTGGGAAGTCTATCCTGACCCTGCTACCATGGGTAGTGTTCCCCAAGGCCCAGACTCCATAAAATGCCTCAGAATCACAAAGACATCACCAGGACACCTGGAAGGATGCCAGGGGGAAAATGAGCTCCAGGCCAGTGGTGCTTCAGTTACAGGAAGAGAAAATATGACAGTGGTGACATTAATGAGGAGCCAACCCAAAGATCAGCACTGAAACAGAGAAACTGCAGCCACCTACTCATGGGTGCTGGGCCAGGCCTGGGGGAGATTCCTGCTTCCCAGATTCACCTGATCTGGCAGGGCTGAGAGCTCCTGGCCACCCTGAGCCACCCTGGAGGGGACAGAGGGCTCCTGTCCTGCCCTGGCAGCTGCCTGGCAGCACAGGGAGGGAGGAAGGACAGGGCAGGCACTCACTGCTGCCTGCTGCCAGCCCATCGTGCCCTGTCTGGGATGCATTTCCCAGGGATGCAGCTCCCTGGGTTCAGTAGGCTTTGACAGCAGCAGGGATTTCTCTGGCAGCAGCCCCAAAGGCTCAGGCCACGCTCCCCAAGCTGCCCTGCACTGTCTGACACCGTGTCACTGCCCAGGAGCCAGCACTCACCCTGATCCACGGGGATGGCAGGGACATCTTTGGCTGGAGGTGACACACAAAGCACCTGGCTGCCCGACACCTGCCCCTCCACCTCGCTCAGGTTCCCGAAGAGGCAGCTGACACCGGCACTCAGGTCAGGAGCATCACTCACCCGCAGGCTGAGCTGCAGCAGGGACAGCAGGGAGCAAAACAGAGCTGTGAGCAGGCAGAGCTGCCCAAATCTCCCTCAAATCCCCAGGCCTGGCTGTTTTCCCGTTTGGAAATCACCCCTAAATCACCCACCTGCCCACAGTTCCCCTTTCATGGGGAAGGGAGGAGGAAGAAGGAAGATAAGGATATTCTTTATGGGTACAAGCCCACCTTGCTGAGCCTTGGGCTGCTGCAGGTCAGGAGTGGTGGCAGTGGCAGATTTTTGTCCCCTGGTTACTCTACAGAAACTTTGCCACCCTCAGTGCCTGTGCCAGGACCCTGAGAGCAGCAGGGACTGTCCCCAAACCCCTGAGCTCAAGCCCCTGACCTCCCTCCCCACGGCACAAACAGGGGACACCACCCTGCCCTGGCCTGGGAGGAGCAAGTCCCCAGTGTCCCCACCACAGCTGGGGGTGTCCCCACCACAGCTGGGAGTGTTCCCATCACACTGGTGGTGTCCCCACCACAGCTGGGAGTGTCCCCATCACACTGGGGAGTGTTTCCATCACACTGGGGGTGTCCCCACCACATCGGGGGGTGTCCCCACCACATCTGGGAGTGTTCCCATCACATCTGGGGGTATCCCCACCACATCTGGGGGTGTCCCCATCACACTCTGCAGTGTCCCCATGGCAAACCAGTGCCTGGAGGGCTGAGTCCCCTCTCCCCCCACCGTTTTTACACGGGGTGCTGGGGGCAGGAGGGGAGGGGAGGCAGCAGGAGCAGCTGCCACAGGGGCGTGGGGGGCTCTGGCAGCAACAGCTGGGAAGCTTCGGAGAGCCAGGCCTGAGCACAGCTCACAGAGGAGATTTTGGGAAACAAAGCCTTTCCTTTCACCAGCTACAGAACCAGGGAAATGTGAGCTGAGGCACCAGAGGAAGGGGAATTTGCTTCTGCCACCCCCCCTCCATGACCCCTTGGCTCCCCTGTCCCTCTGCGAGCGTGACTTCATGAGAAAACATTTGTGCCAGAGGGAAAGGGGAAAGGCTGGAGCGTGGAGTGTTCCCTGCTGGAGGTGCCCGTCCCCTGTCCCCCGTCCCCTGTCCCCTGTCCCCGCTCACCGGCAGGCTGTGCTCAGACACGGAGATGCTGCTGGGCTGCACGGCCACGCTCAGGCACTGGCTGATGCTCCCTGCGAAGCGGAACGGCTCCTGTGCCCGCTCACAGCGGTCCCTCGGGGAGCACCTGCCACACAGGAGCACTCAGAGCGCTGGAAACACCCACCCAGAGCACAGCACACACCCCAAACCCCCGGGGAGATGGTCCACAGCAGGAGCTGGTGATGCCCCGCACTGGGAGCAGGTGCTGGGCACCAGGTTAGGACTACAGGGAGCTGGAAAATATTCAGTGGTCAGCAAAAACACCAAGTCCGAGTATCCCACGAGTAATTCCTGCACTGGGACACAATGCAGAGCTGCCAATCCCATGTGCTGGTGGTGCTGGGGGTGTGGGGTGAGCCATGGACTCATCATCTGCACACAAACTGAACCAGAAAGCAGCAACAGGCAGGGACAGGATGATGCCTCTGTCCTAATTAAAACCATACCTCTCACTAATCATCTCCTCCTGGAGCTGAGGGGGAGACACAGCCAGGAATGGGAGCTTCCAGCTGCTGCCAGCAGTGCTTGGCTGCTGCTCATGCCTTGAGCTCCCAGCTCCTTCCCGTTCCCAGCAGCAGGAGCCAAGGCTCCGAGCATGCCAGGGTGGCTGGGACTGCTCCTGGCATTCCCTGTGCTCCAGCATGGCTCCTTGTCCCTGTTCTCTGCTGCAGGTGTCCTTGGAGCAGAGAGAAATTCGGCTGTTTCCAGCACAGCCCCCACTGGGAACCAAGGGAGGACCATCAGTGCTCCAAAAACCAGACTGCAGTGCTGGCATCCCTCCAGGATTTCCTGGTTTGTGTCATTTGGGGAAAATCCTTTCCTTCCAGCCCTCCTCCATGGGTGCAGATGACAAACTCGCCTTTAAGGTCCCTTTGAACCCCAGCATTGTGGGATTCTATGGCACAGTGGGAGTGAGGCTGTTTGCTTTAGATGAAGGTGAGTGAAGTTTCCACTTTCCCTTTCCAAACCACCCCCGTGATCCCCACCAAACGCTGGGGCTGCTCCCCTCACCCTCTCCCTTTTGTACCTTTTCCTTTGGAGCATAAAGGAGCTAAATATGAATGGTGCCAAAGGAAGAAATATCGAGGTTTAAGTGAATCTCTAAGATAGCCCTAAAGTGAGCTCTTGACTGGAGCCTTTATCTCATTGACTCGCTGGAATGGCTCTTTTTTATCATCCTATTTATGGCAACAGCCCCAACAGAGATAAATAGGCCTGGAGACAATGAGACACTTGCAGAGGGCAGCACGGGGAAGTCTTGCAGGCTTCAGATCCCACTGGGCTGGAGAGATCCTGTGACAATCTCCCGGAGGCCTCTGATCAATCCCAAAGAGCAAAGGATCCCTCTGTCCATGCAGAGGGTGTGCAGATCACCTCCTCCTGCACCCCTCACCCTTTCAGCCATCCCTAAACACAATGGGAGCATCCCCCCCGAGCCAGCAGCCTTCCACGGAGCAGCTGGGAGCAGGAAGGGGTGAGAACGAAAGGGGAGAGATGACAAATTAAATACAAACACTCCAGCACTTGGGGACTCCAAACAAAGATGACAGAGGCTTCGAGGAACAGCAAGATGAACTCAATTATTTACAGCTTAAAGAAATAAGCTAAAAAATGATCACTGCTCCAAAGTGCAGGTGCTTGAAGGGAGAGTTGAGAAATCCCATCGGGGAGGAGCCCTTCTTGGGAATAGGTTAATGCTGAAATGTCACGGCCAAAAGGGCAGAGGAAACGACACTTTTCTCTCCTCTTGTCATTGAGGGTTTTGTCTCTGCAAAATGAAGATAACAACCTTTACCTGCTTCCCAGGTGGCTTGTGAAGATTCAGCTCATTAGCATGAGGGAAGTGCTCGCTGATCCTTGCAGAGGAGCAGCAGCAAACACCCCCAGCACAGCTCCTGCTGCAGCAGCCCCTGCCCACCCTCTGTCCCTGCCCAGAGAGCACCCAGGGCTGGCAGAGCCCAAGGGATGGGGGTGCCCAGGGCTGGAAAAAATTCCCTTCTGACAAAGGAGCTGTGGCAGGGAAGAATTTTGGACATGACTGCACAAAGAGTGGCTCAGCTGTAGGGCTGGACAGGCTCGCTTGGGAACAAAAAAGCTAAAAAAAAAAAACCCCAAAGGATGCCCAGAGTGCCCTGGGGTGCTGCTGTGGGATGCTCAGAGCTCTGCTGGTACCCCCAGCCCCTCCCTGAGAGGAGCCTGTGGGATGCTCAGGGGCTGAGCTGCTTCTCCTGCAGCCCCCCGAGCGTGGCCACGACCCAAAGCCGCTGTGGGGAGCTGCTGTGCCCCCCAGAGCCCCGGATCCAGGCCGGGTTTGCGGAGGAGCCTGCAGCTCCCAGCTCCCCTCCAGCACCTGCTCCTCAGGCAAGTGGCCAAGAGCTGCTGTGTGGGTCCCTGGACTCTGCCTCCCCCATCTCCCCGCTCCCCCTGCATTAACGGGAGCTGGCACGGGGCCCCAGGGATTTCTATTCCCCTGCTCCAGCCTCCTCCAGCCTCTCCCCTCCTCCCCGGGCTCCTGTGCCCGGTGTCTCCCTTCCGCCCTAGGAAGTGCTCATCATTATGGCAGGGCAGGGAGAGGAAGGGCACAGACACCTCCTGAATGCAGAGAGAATTTCCTGGAGCTCCCCTGGAGAAAAGCACCCTCAGCCCTTTGTGCCTGGTGATGGGAGGGGGCTGTCAGCTCCCAGCCCTGCTGCTGGATCCTCCTGGGAATGGCTGGAGCTGGGACCCCTGAGCAGCTCAAACCTCCCCTTGCAGGATTTAAAATCTCCCTCCTGGGGTTTGTAAAAGGGCTCCATGCTCTGCCCTGCTGCTGTAACCTCGCTGGGAGCAAAGCCCCACTCGCAGGATCGTGCCTGCTGCTGCCTTTAAAAATTCCAAGTTATTTGGGATTTGCAGCCTGGGCAAAGGGCAGGAGGGTGCAGAACACCAGGAGGGGTGTGCAAACCACCAGGCCTCCATCCCCACCAATTTCAATTCTGGTTTTCCTCCGTGCCCACATCACCCTGCCCGCTGCTCCTGAAGCAGGAGTTGATTTTCCTTCACCTCTCCCCAGGAGCTCCAGTGGCACCCGAGCTGCAGTGCAGGGAACATCCAAAGGAGAGAAAAACAGATTTAAGGAACTCCAGCCTCGTTTGTTTGGTGTGGGAGGCACTGGGCAGCTCTGGGAGCTGCTTTTGTCACCGGGGAATGGCCAAGGCTGGACTTACATGTGGTGGAGGGAGCACCAGCCGCAGTGGGGGTCCCCCGAGCTCAGGCACTCCTGGCAGGTCGTGTACTGCTCACAGGACTCCACAGGCACCCGGGACACCTGCAAGGGAACCACACACAAACACTCCGTGCTGCTGCTCTGCCCGGCACAGCCAGAGCAGCCCCAGAGCCTCAGAGCACAACAGCCACGCACGCTGGAATGGATTCGTTCCGACATCCAAGAATTGGAATTATTGGAGACTGAGACATGAGCTCAGCCCGTCCCTTGGGTGGGTCCTGGGCACGCAGAGCCCCAGCCAGGCTCCCACGGTGGCACCAGCTCCTCGAAGCCCCCTGGCCAGAGCATCCCCTGAGCCCCCTCCTCCCTGATTTACGCTTTGCTGCCTCACCCTTCCCCCGGGGGAGCTGCTGCAGGGAAGGAACCTCTGGGATTTTGGCAGCTTGTTTAGTCTGGGTGGGTGTTTCACTGCTTTGGCCACTCGTGTCCCCAGGCCTGACCCACTGGGGGCTCCTGTCCCTTCCATGCCACAGGATGGATTCCCTCCTATCCCAGGGATGCCACAGAGGGGAGCAGAGGTGGGAACAGCCCCAAACGCTGCTGTAAACCCCTCTCACAGCACACGAGGAATGTCCTGCCCGACGCTGGTCCTGACCTATTTACTGAAACCCCCAAAGGCTTCAAAACGACACCAGGCTTTAACCACAGGTCACTGCTTGGCTCCAGCAAAGACATTTTTAACCTTTTTAACCACTTTAACCTTTCCAACACGTCCTTTGCCACCTCCAGCATTTTTAACTGCTCTAACCTTTCCAACCCATCCTTTGTCACCTCCTGCAGCAGGGTGGGTTTGCATCCCCTGTCTTCAGCTCCTGTAGTGTCCCTCTACAAAACATGGCAGAGATTCCTTGCTGTAAGGTTGGGAGGCACCAGAACAGGTTTCTCAAGAGACTGTGGACTCCCTAACCCTGGAGGTGCTCAAAGCCAGGCTGGACAGACCTCGGAACAACCTGGGATAGTGGGAGGTGTCCAGCTGATCTTTGTGCTCCCTTCCAGCCCACGCCACTCCACGATTCTGTGATTTTATTCCCATTTCTCCTATCCAACGCTGCAGATAATCCTCCCTGCAGCACCCAGGAGCAGTGCCTGCAACTGGCTGGGAATTCAAACAACTGTTGGATGGCTCTGGCTCTGTCCGTCAAAACAGCACCCGGCTCCCAGCAGCCGCTCTGAAAGGAGCAGTGTGTGCCCAAACAACGGCCACTGTCACTCCAAGTGCTGTTGACACAGTGAGAACCCAGTTCCTCTCCGAGCACGACACCAATAGGGCTGCTATTCTTCTTGTTTCCTCAGCCCCACTCAACAGCTTTTCCTGAAACAGAGATCGCCCGGGGAGGAGCGGGGTTGGTGTTTTCTGTCGAGGTGGAGCCCGCGGGGTTTGG
>VZTT01056923.1:14521-25096 GCA_013400855.1 Buphagus erythrorhynchus
CAGAGCCCGGCGCGTCCCGCACCCCCGCCCCGAGCGCCGCCGCGCCCCGCGGGGATGGGGGGGGAGCCGCCAGCGCCAGCGCCCGGCCTCCCCGCACCGAGATTCCCCGCGGGAAACCCTTCCCCGGCACCCCCACACCTCCATCCGATCACTTAAACCGCCTGCATTTAACGGCTTTCAGTACTTCACACTGGCGCGGTTTTATTCTCGGACGTGAAACCAATACCCGTTCTCTAAATCGCAGCCCCAACAGGAGAAAACTTCTAATTCTGTTGGAAAACAGTGGTGCTCTGCAGCCTCGAACTCCGTAGAGCACATCGATATGGAGACAAAAAGCAGCGACCCAAAGGGATCTCCGCTTCCTAAGTATCTGTTGTTCATCTTATGCAAGTGAATCGCGTGACATGTGGTTGCTGTGGCAACATTTTACATTTATATAGTGTCTTACACCCCAGAGAATCCCAAAGTGCTATGTATGCTCAGCAGCACTGTGCACCTCCAGGCAGGAGTCTGCACGGGGACAAGAAACGTCATCAAAAGGCACGGATGCCTTTTTCCAAAAATAAAATAAAATAGCCCCTTCATCTTTGCCAAAAGCTATCGTTTTAAGACCCAGCCTGAAAGATATTTTAAGTATCAACAGGGATGGCTGAGGTGCAAAAAACAGGAGAAAGACATTCTGGCAAAGTGCACCAACTTCATTCAGAATTCCCTCAAGCTCTTTTAGTCCAGATCTTAGTGAATTTATGGAAGTTCATTAGTCATGCTGTGTGTTTCCAATTTTTAACTTTTAAATAACCTTTAAAAATTGAGGTGAGGAATTGAGGGGAACAGGGGATTGGCAAATTCCCAGCTGATATTTGCTATATTTAGAAAGAGTGAGAAGTTTTTAAAAGGAAGGAGATCCAGTCTTGCTACTGCCAGAGTGAACCAAATTTTTTTCTTCTTTTCATCCAAAAATAAGCTATTCTTGGTTCCATCTCTCTGGAAAGGATTTTGGCAATGAATTGTAGCAGGGTTATGGGACTAACCTTGGTAATTCTCTCCAAATTTAGAATGCTTATATGATTCATGCTACAGAGACAGTCACGCAAAATTCACACCCCTTACTGCAGGCTGGGTCCTAGATATGCACCTTTCCACTTTCTGCAATCATCTCTGCTGCAAGTTTGTAACAGACCATTTAAAAAAATCAGATTTTAGGTTGTACCACTGTATTTTAATTAGAAAAAAAACTGATAGTGACAGAGTAAGATACTGTCCAGCACAAACTCTTTCAAGAATCAGAGCTATTTAAGAATGGCAAAAGGAAGATTTCCCACCTCTGCTTGTTTAACATATTTCTGTAGCTAGCACATGTTCGAAGTCACTGACAGACGCTGTTTTGAACACACAGCAAAACATTATGCAAACTCTTTTAGCCTTCCTACGTGGGTGAGAAGAAGCTTCCAAATAAGAAGTTTACAAGGATTTCAATCTGTAAGTACTTTAGTTAGACTCTGTGCAGCTCCATAATTAGAAGCTCGTTCTTGAGCAGTACATGTGGAGACTCCTATGTCTCCAAGTATAAGGTTAAAAAATAATCAGCGTTGATCACTGGCAATTGTGCTGTGCTACCTATGCTTCTCATACCTACTGTTCCAGATGAGACACGAAAGAAGAAAATATGCTGGAACCTGAAAACTCAACCCTCATGGCTGTTCTCATTTAAATCCGTGTTTTCCCCTCACACAAACATGAAAAACACAGCTCAACAAAAGCTACATTCTGGATTGCAACAAATATTACAGAATTTAAAATATAAGGCATTGAAGCATGAGAATTATTGCCATTAAAAAATTAAAATACTATCCTTCTGGAGTAGCCATCATCTGAGTGGAAAAATTATATTGGCAAATGGTTTCTATTAATACAGCTATAACTGGGGGAAAGAAAATACCTATGTATCATGTAATCTGGTGGTCTTGAACACAAGATCTACTAAAACTGCTAGTAATTAGTTAGAAGAGAGGTTTTTGTAAATCTGCACTGACAATGGCTGCAAGAAAAAAAAAAAGCTGAGGAACTCAGCTAGAGAATACACAACTCTAGAGCATTTAGTTGCTATTTTTATCATGTTTTAGCTAAGGTGCTCATGCAAATAAAAGCAAGAAGCAGGTTCTGTTTAAGGAATGTGCTTTGTTTTCCTGTAATGAGCTCACACAAAATTTGACACACACACACTGCTTTAGTGCACAGTTTGTGCAAGGCTATAAAAAGTCAGATTTTCATGATTTTGTAAATCACCATAACCTAATCACAGCTCAAGAAATAATAAAAACCCTTCCAGTGTGGATATGTACCTTGCACAGTAAAAGGTTTGATGGTGTTTTGAGACATTTAAATGATCTACCATTCTGCAGCAACTGCTACATGACAGGCAGCTTGCAAGCCTTACACTCCCCGAGTGGATTTTGACAGAACAGATTAGAATGCACATTAATTTCACTCTTCAAAGTTTCTTTGGAACTTATTTCCTTCAGAAACAAGAAACAAGGCATTTACAGCTGTGTCACAACTACTCTTTACAAAAAACACATCCTTGGCAGTTGAAGTTAGACCAATGGCTTTGAATTTTTAAAGCAATTAAATACTAGATGCCATGAGTTGTATGTATTCAAGTCTGTTAAAAGTAGTAGGGAGCATTCTGGGGTTTATCCTTTAATGTTATTTTTTAATTGCATTTTTATATACACTATCTACTTGAGTGTTATTTTCAAACATTGTACAACAAGATTCATCTATTAGCAACAAAGTTCATTGTTATCATCTATATAACAAATTTGCTTTGAAATACGCCTAAAATACCCCACAGTTGCAGCTCCAATTGCTGCCCTTCAGATTAGTAAAACAAATTTTGTACTGAGGAGTGCTTTATCAGATGACAAGTACTAGCAGATGTCTGAGCCACATGATTTTTTTCATGTGTTTAACTATCACATGTTCTCATCCCTGTATTGACTAACCATAGAAATACAGGATATGCATAGACATTATAAGTTTCCAAGGGAAAAAAAAAACAAAACAAAAAAAATACCCCAGAAAACCAATAAGCAATTGCCTTTACCCCACTGTTCAAAAAAGATTCAGGTAAACTGCTGTCATGTTGAAACTCTTCTTAGCTTGTGATAAAACACCTATATGAAATCACCTCAGTTCTACATTTGACAAAGTAACTGGAGGGATCACCTTGTCTTTTCAAGGACTCCCACACCATCTACACTCCTGTGATGCAGCAAACCATACTCAGGCATATTGTGCTCCTATCAGCAAAAGAAACACAGCTTACCAACATGGCCAGAAAAGGCTTAAGCCTTTTGAAACAGGAGACAGTTACTTGATGTTCTATTATAATGATTGAATTTTAACAGCTCTGTAATTAAAAGTTCATGATTCTCCCACAGGGCTCTACTCCTAAATTGAGTATCTCCTAAGCTAAGTATGCGAAGCTTGCTTAGGATCTAAAATGGCATAAAGTCACAGAATCATAGAATAGTTTGGGTTAAAAGGGACATTAAAAGTCATTTAGTCCAATCCCTATGACATCTTCAGCCAGGTCAGGTTGCTCAAAGCCCCATTCAACCTTGCCTTGAACGTTCCCAGAGATGGGGCATCCTCCACCTCTCTGGGCAACCTGCTCCAATGTTTCAATACCTTTACTTCATACCTAATCTAAACCTACACTCTTAGCTCAAAGCCACTGCTCCTTGCAACAGTCCTANCAGCTCTGTAATTAAAAGTTCATGATTCTCCCACAGGGCTCTACTCCTAAATTGAGTATCTCCTAAGCTAAGTATGCGAAGCTTGCTTAGGATCTAAAATGGCATAAAGTCACAGAATCATAGAATAGTTTGGGTTAAAAGGGACATTAAAAGTCATTTAGTCCAATCCCTATGACATCTTCAGCCAGGTCAGGTTGCTCAAAGCCCCATTCAACCTTGCCTTGAACGTTCCCAGAGATGGGGCATCCTCCACCTCTCTGGGCAACCTGCTCCAATGTTTCAATACCTTTACTTCATACCTAATCTAAACCTACACTCTTAGCTCAAAGCCACTGCTCCTTGCAACAGTCCTATTACACAGGCCCTGTTAAAAAGTGTGTCCCCATCTTTCTTACAAGCCTCCTTTAAGTACTGAGCAGCCACAACAAGGTCTCCCCAAAGAGAGACCTTCTTCAGGCTCAACAACCCCAAGTGTTCACGTCACAGTGCATGCAGTCATAAGCTGCAGTCAAAGTCTAACAGTCACAGAATAACACACTGAACACATTCAATAAACATCACAAATTCCTAAAAAGTAGGCAAACATGCAAGCACCGTCTCATATAGCGGATCAACAGCAAGCTAGAAAACATCTCAAGCATGCAGCAACATAGCCTTAGTCAGATAAATAATAGCTTTTGTGAATTAGTTTCAATAAACTTCAATATGGGTAGAAGTTAGTAGGCATGTCAAGGCAAAACACCACAGTGAAAGATTTAGAAAGATCAGATACAAACCTAAAACACCAATCTCCAGGCCTTCCAATCCTGCTTTGATTCCATTGTAAATATCTTTTCTCTCTCCAAAGTCTGCCACAATGACTTTTGTTTCCACTTTGTACTTCTCCCCTAGAAAAAAAAAACAGTTTTGAAAAGTTTAAGTTTGAAATAGTTTACCATTCAGATATTGACTGTATCAGTTATTAGGTTTTACAAAACATTTTAAGTAGCTAGCATTACACGTGAACATTTTCACCTCTGCAATGGGAATCTTTGAATTTTAATATTACCTGCACAGAAGCAGCACATTAAACTACTTTTGGTAGAACGTAAATTCTCAAATGATTCAGCACATTTTGTTTGTAAGGGACAAGAAAGGTGGCAAGATAGCAAATTATACACCTTTGAACAGAACAGCAAAAATTGAGAAATCTGAAAGCACAAGTACACACCAGTGTTCACGTACAGCTTGACAAGAACACTTTTTTCCAACTTAAGCCAAATGGCAAATGAGTTGCTTCAGACAAAGCAAAAACAATTCTTTATTGCCTTCCATTTCCATTCTTACTTCTGGTCCCATAAAACTTTTGAATCTTTAGTTTTTTGAACCTGTACCAAAAAGGGAATGTGTGGGTGAACAAGAAGAGCGGAACTTCAAATTTGATCATTGCAAAGCCCTTCTGATGTGCTGTCATCTTCAGCCTTACTAGAACAGGAAAAACAAATGTAGGCAGCTACATTTTAAAAGAGAAGAAGGCAAGTAGTAAAAGTACTTCATAAAAAAGCAACTCTGCTTTCATCAAGCTAAATTATATTGAATTAAAAGCAGTACAATGTCCCCTCAGACTTCAAAAGAGCAGAACTGTAGCTTAACACTGCAGCATCTCTGTTCTGCTGCACTCGACTCCCACCCCAGAATTCCTTAAGGGACCTGTATACAATTCAAGAAGGATTTTGCAGCACTTTGCCCCCAGAGCCATTCATAAAAACCAGTGCCATTTTAAAGGGAAAAGAATCATTCACAAAAAAAGATTAGAAGCAGCCAGATTCCCATGATGCTCCTTCCCATTCAAGGGAAAGCCGAGACTCCCATGATCCTGCCATCCATTCATGCAGAATCATGAATCTACCGAACCCACGGGTTTGCTGGCTGCCTCCCCTCCCCCCCCCAGTATCCCTAATGGCAGATGAAATTATTTCTGCTCTTTTTCCCATCCTCAACCTCTTCATCTCCCCTGAACAGCTGCATTGTTTAAAAATCCCCTGAGAGATGTTGCTATGTCAAATGACGACGTAAATAGCATTAAGCCCCTACTGCAGCAGCAGTCTTGTGATCGCGTCAGAAGAAAATCAAGTTCAACACTGGAGGGGGGGCATAGAAATGGTCTATTTTTGAACACAGCTGTTCTAATGTTTAGCACACACACTTGGTTTTTTACAGGACACAGAATTAAGGGCAATGTTAGAGGCTCATCTCATATGTGCAAATGAACTGGATGGGCAAAGCCCAAGTCACACACTTCACACACGTGTTCATTTTTAACTGTTTTGTGGGATCTGCAGCTGTCTTCACTGCCACTCAGATGCTTTGTGAAATGCAAGTTATTTAAAGGACCCAAACACCATTCTCACAAACTTGCTCAATTGGTACTGTCCTTTTTATACTAAACACTCTTCATTAGGATTGTTACCAATCCCTCTTCAAAGCTTCCTGAAATCACTACTGAGATACTAAGGAGACAAGGTAAAGACAAATCTGAATACTATAAATAGAAATAATACTATAAATTATATACATATTACTATACATAATACTATAAATAGAAAACAAAAATAAAAAGTGTTCATACTACTATTCATATAAGATCCTTCTTTGAGCCTTTAGAAAACTAGCAAAGAGCCATTATACTTAGGGTAGTCAAGCAATACACCTATAAAAAGCTGCAGCACCCTTTGTGGGCCGCAAGTGCACAGTACAACGTATAAAAACATGTGAAAAGTAGAAGGTTGCCCACTGGGTATAGCCAGAGGACAAGGTCTTTGTGCAGTTGCTCACACAAACATGCAAGGCTGTCTTGCCCCAGCAGATACCACCAGCTGACCAAACCCTCCCTCCCCACTTCACAACAGCTTTCTGATACTCGTAACTTTTGCATTCCCTGTGCTCTGTCCCAGAACCTGCAATAGGTGGGATGATCCCCTACCTTCCAGAAAAAACTATGAGATACACCTGAAAAAACAAATGACAATGCAAATAGCATTAAGTCACTTCTGCATAAACTTGGTCTAGTAGTTAGAGCACAAGGTGAGAGCACAAGAGGAGAGCAGGTATGCTCTGCATGAAAAAATGGAAAAGGGAATTTCCTTGATCTTAAGGATTAAGATGTCCTCAAACAGATGGGCTAGAAGAGAGTACAGCACATTCCTATTTTATCTGCCAAAAAGACAGTGAGATGTAGAGTAATAGAGAAAGAAGCAAATAGGCATCCAGGGTATCTAGGAGTGTCTGGACTACTGCTGTCCAAGAGAAAATCTGGAACTCCTTAATGGAGCTTTCAGCTTGAGGACCAGGAGGTACTTGAAAGCCACGGGGAGTAAAAGGAGGGCATAAGCTAGTGTTTGCAGTCACAGCTAGAGGATCTGAAAGATCTCTGGCTATTACCTGCCAGGATGCCCAACATTACTGATGATATTTTGAAAAGTGGATCTGATGTTTTGTCTTTGGAACTGGTATTTCAAATGCTCCTTAGCAGGAGACTAAATATTACAACACCCTGTTGTCAATAGTCGTGCAGCAATCAGTCATCACCTGTCCATAGAATGGGAACAGAAATTCAGCAGATCTCCTTCACAATTCTCAATTCTGACACCCAAGTGTCCTAATCATCTCATTTACTGAAAAACTCAGGTGAGATCAGTATTGACCCTACAAATAAGTTTTAACCTAGAAATATTCACATGCCCAGTTAATTTAGAGGGTCTGTATTACCTCAGCTAAGACATCTCATAATTTAGCAAGATACCAGCTGTGCTTAACAGGATCCTGGTAAAACAATAAAAGCAGACATTATCACCTGCAACCACAGCATTATTTGAGAAGTAAGTTGTTGACCATGAACAAATTTTCACAGCTGTGGAAAGGCTGAATGAACCAACAGTCCCAATAGTGATAAGGCAGGCTGGTATAAACACTGTACAAGACAAAAAGATGAAGTGAACTTTTGCAGAAGATACTGGGATGTGTTCTTCCTAAGATCCAGAGGGCAACCCAAGAATAGAGACTCCAGAGGCACAGCACAGTCCAATACAGTGGTCATGCAAACAAAAGCAGTACATAAGATACACACTGAAAGGGGAGCATAAGATAACAGAAAAAAAGTGCCTATTTTTCCTAAAAAAGGATTTGCAGTGGTAAAAGAACTACTGACTTCCTGAGGCATGTTCCCATTGTGCATTTCTGCACAATATAATGATGAGACAGATGAGACAGTCTGGAAACAAATACACTATTTAACTACATTCTTCACGCCATCAGAAGTGCAAACACTTTCATATATAAGGCCTTGAAGGACACACTACCTTCAGTATCCTCAGAAGAGGACTCCAAATAGTGCCTGAAACCTTGGCTAAGGTGTTACTTATTCAAAATAAGCATAAAAAAAACAACCATCCTGAGGAACAGCCAACAGGACAACACTTGCCTGATTTCTCACCTAAGATCATCAGTTACAACCATCAGTAGGTACAGTAAAAGCTTAATTAATTCCAAAGACCAGATGTGTGACTTACAGGAAACTTATCCAGTCTTGCTATGCAAGGAAAATGCTAATCTTAACTACCAGGCAAAGTAGGGCACATCTTGTCTACTAAAAAGATTCAGTTGCAAAACAGCACCACATTACCTAGAATACCAGGAAAAAAAAAGATCACACTGTAATTTAAAAAAATAAAGCAGAAAGCTAGAGACTACAGTGAGCTATACCCTAAATAATAACAAAGAACTGCAAAATGGTTAGGAGGCAAACATTTTCAATTTCTTAAAATTTGTTTTTAAAATTTTTTTAAGCTTGCAAATAATTCAAATCAGCTGCCCATCTAAACTGAAATCTTGGTTGACAGGCTAAGAAAATGCTAAGGAAGTTTTCAGATACAGATAAACTGGGCTTGAAAGAAGGTTCCCCAAGAGGGGCAAGCCTGTGTACTTTGGTGAAACAGCAGACAGACACCAGTTTGGTGGCCAGGAGAAGCAGCTCAGTTCACCTGAGAGAAGCAGTGTCAGGGTGTCTTTCATACAAAGTCTTGCTGGGACACAGGAATACTACAAGATCTTCATCCCTAATAAAATAACATTAGTTCTTGAACCACCTGTTTCAAAGCAGTTTGCTATAGCAGCTTGAATTTGCACCAAGAACACTGAGGCAAATCCAGTCAACTTTGCAACAGAGAGGTTCAGGATACATGGCCCACACTGTAAGCAGGCAATGGGGATGGTTCTTTCAAGATCAGGGAAAGGACAATAAAAACTCTTGCTAGAACTGAAGCATCTCACCACTTTACATTCAAAGCATATAAATATTGCCATCGAAGTGATACAGTATGATGCAATTGCTTGCAGAAACATTCAGGATGGTCAGAGATTCTAAGTAGTAGAAAAATAGCTCTCCATTTTTCATCATACAGGAGAGGACAGGTTTGTTTAGATAAGGAGAATCAACTACATCACAAATAAAGGTGTCATATTTCCAGTATCACTGCAGCGGTAAAACTCTAATCCAGCACCCAGTCTTCGGAAACAGAGTTTGTAATCTTTCAATATAGGGTAAGAAGCTGAGAGATGAAAGCAAAACATGCAAACTCCTGCTTTTTAGTACTCTGTCTGTGCAGGTCAGAGATGAAGAATTTAAGACTACAGAGTGTCTGCTGAGAGTTCCATAAAGTGTTTGGTTGGTTTTAAGGGAGAACCATTCATTTTGGAAATGTATCCAATTTGGGACTTTCAGAGTTCACAGAAGTAACTTACAGTGTCATGGATGGATGGAATCTGTTTTCCAGAAGTACCAAGTACTTCCAGACTAGTGATAGCAGACTATTATTACACAGTGATATATTCACCATGTAGAAGCATGTTAAAATCAGCTGGGTATAACAAGAGCTAGTCTTTTCTGAACATTTTGAAGGGTGTGAAACTCTGAAGCCAAATACTGATGATAACCTAAGAAAGGACTAAAAGGGAGCTCTGTTGCACCTGTTGCAAAAAAATGCTATGCTGTTCCCGCATAGCTTAAGATGCCTGCCTACAATTTAACAGTGCTTGCTATGTTTCCATAAACTTTTTAAAGCATGCGCATATGAACACTTGATCAAACACCTAGGACTAGGTTCCAATTCCTTTTAATCAAGTACATATGCAGGACTTCCAGGGAATTCCTTACATACTGCAATAGTCGCTCATGTAATCTCATTCACTCTTTTTAAGGAAGCTGTTTCTATATTTTTAAAAATCCCATCACATAGAACTGTAGAGCAGGTAAAAAAATGACAGACCTTAATTAAAATGTTCCGTTAACTTTAATTTTCAATATACACACATATATAAAAGTCAGTTCCTCACTTCACAGCTTTCACAGATGACTTCAGCTCTCCAAGCCCAAGTCCCAAAAAACCACTGAGCCATTGGTGTGTTTAAGTTTTACACAGTACTACAAAACAGAGGGAAAACACACTTTATTAATAATAGTTGCCTCCATTTGCTCTCCTCTGACTTCCACTACATCAAAATACAACACAATTTCTAAGACACACCAACCAAGTCAGAAACACATTCTGAGCAGCACAGGATCAACCAATAAGGCCATTCACCCAAATATTACGCTCAGCATTGTAAGCTTTTCTAAATGAAGCTTGCTGTAATTACGGAGCTAACTAAAACACAGGCTCGAGCAGGCTGTGCCGAGCAGCTGCAGAGGCTGGCAGCCGGGGGCCGCGGGCTGGCTGCAGGCACGGCAGCGCTTGGCTGCAGGCAGGCAGGCAGCTCCCCCGCACACCCGCGCACCGCG
>VZTT01056939.1:0-19125 GCA_013400855.1 Buphagus erythrorhynchus
TTTTAATAAAGAAAGGAGATCATCCAAGGAACTCCCCTCAGATAGCAAGGGAAAATTGGAAAGTAAAATGCATGACATTTCAAGAAAGTGAAAATGCATTGACATTTTATTCAAAGCTCTATCAAAATAAATAAGAAAAGCCCTCTCAATCTGCCAATTATTTTGGGTATTAAAAGGGGCTGGGGGGAAAGGCTGGTCTTTGGTTTACACCTCATCAGTTCTACATACCGAAGGCCCCATATGGGAGGTTTGATGCTGAGTCCAGCTTAACATCCATTTGAAAAATACAATGAGGGAGCTATTACACAAAATATTATCCCAAGGTCCTGGCCTGTTTGCCTCTCTCTTTTCTTGCCTACCTTCTCTGAGCACATAATCCAAGTGAAACAAACTGCCCCACCAGCTTTGCTGTGCACAACCTGCTTCATAAAATTTCTATTTCTTCATGTCACACAATTGTTCTTTTGGCACAACTTATTTTCTCTTGAAAATGTACATTTTTATTAACACTGACTATGTGGAAGTATCTCTTTATTAATATTACAATTACTTGTAGAAAGAGACAATATTGCTGTGTTGTTTAATATATTCTGTTACATAAAATATTCAAGACTTATCAGGTTCCTGTGCAAATTCATACATCTGCTACAAAATATTCACATGTTCAGATACACTACTGCAATACAAATATCACATGATAACATCCCAGGTAATCTACAGCACGATCCCCAGATATGGTATCAAAACAGGAGCCAATTTACTACAGCTCTGGAATTGTATTCCAGGTTTGATGAGCAGTCACACAAAGGCTGTGAGACTGCTCTGGCTGTTGCAAGGTATTTACATTTCCTCTCTCACATGCTATTCAAACAAGAGTGACCATCCTGTGACATCTAAATGGCCTTGCATCGCCTACTATTGGATTTTCAGCACTTTTGTTCCTTTTTTAAAATAAAAAACAAGCACAGACCCTTGCATCACTCTCCCTTAGCCAATGGTATTTGCAGACAGCCTTGCAATAGCATGCTCTGCCCAGCAAGAATGTCACTAATGCCTCTTTTCCCTCCAGGTGTCTGTGGCCAATTCACCAGTGCAACTGTACCTGAGTCAGTTCCCTCCTCTAAGAGTTATGCATTTTGGAACTATCTCAGGTGCCCATGAGCTCAAAATCCCTGTGCTGCTGAAGTGTTCATACATGCACACACAGAGGACACAGAAGAGGAGCAAGACAAACCCTGTATGAATACAGCATCATACCAGCTCCATCACACTATCAACTTCCAAAACCCAGTTTCCACTGGGGCCACGAGAGCACAAACAGGAGAAGTCAGAAGCTCTTTATGAAAAATCACCCATACCTAAGAAAACAAGGACACAACAAGCATCTGTCTGTAACACAAAGGTGAGCTACACTTCTTCCATACATAGTTTAACTGTTTTAGTCTCTTATCCCAGGCATGCTTATGGAACAGGAACTGTGGTGCACTCTCAGGAATCCAGAAAATTACCATATTTCGTGTCTATGCTGTGCTCTCTCCAGACAAGTCCTTTACCTGACAGAAAACACCACTGAGCATTCATTCCATGACTTCCAGCCTTCCTGCCACTTGGTCACTGCTCTTAGATGTCATAAGCACTCCACAAGAGTGCAGGAAAAAGCAAGAGGGAAGAGCATCCCCCATAATAACCACCAGTGCAGGGGTTTGCACTGGTGACAGCAGACAAGGTCAAGCCTCACTGAAGTCTGGTTTCTTTGGAAGACACAAGGTTATTTTAACAAGGTTATTGTACCACTTTAAAATAACTGAACAATATAACCCAATCCTAAAATCTGACTGCACAAACACAGAATCTCTAATCATTCTTTTCATTTAATGCATTAAAAATGCCCGATTTCATTGCAATATTTTCCCGCTACAACAGTAAGCCATAAACTCTCCAAATGAAAACAAATTTAAAATTTAAATGAGAACTAAGTCAACAATTTGGTGATACAGTCATGTATTTTCAATTAGATATTCAGAGTCTGCAAGTGAATTTATTTAGGCCAATGTATCAGCATCATCAACAAAAAAATTCATCATAATTACCACTTTCATCTGGCAGAAATTAGTAGCAGATGTTACAGAACTTTTCCACGTTTATATTCATAGATGCTTGACACTCCCCCACTGAGTTCAAACTACGAAAGCACAATGAATAATAGCCCTATGTTTTGAATCATAATCTGCACTTACTTTCAAGTCCCCTCCCAGACTGCAGCAGACACTGCTTTTCAGACTCAGCCTCAGCAAGACAATTTGCTCCAGAGAAGGACAGGAAACACTGAAATGGGACATTGGCTGGCAGGTCAGTTACTGCCCAATCACTGTAAACATTCCCTGGCCACTCTGATTTCTGTGGACACCGAACACTTACTCCACACCATCAGTAAGAAGTGTCAATCCTACTCTGTAGCCCCCTGGTAAGCAGAATATTAAATTTTTCTTGTAGAGTTGGACAGATCTCTAAACTATGTACAGCAAACTCTCCTACTTTAGCCCAACCAGACTTACAAATAAAAGCATTTACTGAGGGACAAAAAGATTTTGTGATTCAGGGTTGAAAAAAAACTTCAAAAACAATGCATGGAGGAAAACAAACAAACAAATAAATGAAAACACCACTACAAAAAAAAACCCACAATGACTCATTGGCTGTCCAAGCAAAATTATCCACATTATCCCCCTTCGTTCTTCTGGTTAGGAATCACATAGCTCAAAGTGGTGACAAAGTTTGGGAAGGGCAGGAAGGAAGCTTTTCCTAGGTACCTGCATTGCAAAAAGGGAAATCCAGGGAAATCATGAATCAGATGATGAAACTCAAGTTTCTTAACACACCTACAGATATTTTTTTGTTTTCACATGACTACATCATCCAGGAACTAAGCGTACCAAAGGTGGAGTTTTTTTCCTTTCCTTCTTCAAAGGATTAATTTTTCAATAAATTGATTTACTGCATTAACATGAGCACTCAGACAAGAGCAGTGGCAGGGACCTGTGGCAAGGAGCACAGAAAGGAGACAGCTGCCTTTTCCTTGGCAGTGCTTCCACTGCCTCTGAGATACAGGAGATAATCCTCCAGGGATTAACGTGCAAAGGACCCACCCTACACCGATGTAACAGGAACACACAGGTTTGTCTGCACACCTTTTCAAATCCTCTTGCTCTCCCAGATGACAGGAATTCTGCAGGACTGCCCTGCTGTGTTTTCCTGTTTGCTGGTTTGCACTCTGCTCCAGCCTGGCCCCAGCCTGGGCAGTGTGAGAACTCCCAGCACACCCCAGAAGGGGCCAGGGAATGCTCTGGGGGGAAAGAAAAACCAACCCCACATCCTAATTTTTATTTTCCTTCTAATCAGGCAGGTACACCTACCAGCAACCTAAAAGGTACCTCAGGGCCACAGAGACAAAACCCAGAGAAGGTGGTAGGAGGGACAAGAGGAATTACAGGATCAACAAGAAGTAAAAAGAAAGCCATGGTGCCTTAGATAAAATACTAACAACTCTAGCCTGCAGCTAGCTAGTTACAGAAAAAGTCCTGATGTGCCCTTAATTCCTGTTTTACAGTGCACAACACAAGCAAAGAAGCAAAAGACTGCATTGTAGAAAAAAATATACAGACCACATAAACTGGTAATAAACCTGAAATATTCATGCAATGTCACTCTGTCAAAGCATGTTTAGTCTACCAGCTAAAACAGTAGCAAGAAAAAACCCACTGCACTGCAGTACTCCCTTTTATGACTGAAAAGAACAGAAATACAACTTTTGTCTCACTGAAACCCTGTATTTCCTTAAAACTACAGATTATTATACTTCAATTAAAATGTAGAGAGGGAAGTATACAATTTGCATCTGATTACAATTACAAATAGTTATAAATCTGTACTTGGAGCTAAAAATTCCTGCAAACAGGTGTAAAATGTCACATTTACTGAACTAGATAAAGAGTATGTTATTTGATATTAAAGTAATTGGATATCAATATAGAAAATGAAAAAAAATGCTATATATGTACCTTTAAATATGTCTGATTAGTAAAAATGTAGCTACATTTATAATTTTGAGTTAATGGCGAATAGCAATGTTTTTAATGCAATATAAATTGTTACTGAGAACTGGGAATACACGGAGCTTTGCGTTGTTGGTTTATTTGGGGGTCTTTGTTTCTTTTGGTTTTAATACAGTAAAAAAAATAGCCCTCCTTGCAAGCATCAGTAAGCAGAGAGACTCTGCTCCCATCCCCAACAGCTCTGGCTATTTTCAAGATACAAATGCAAGAGAGCACTTCAAAATGCACAGCATAGCCATAAGGCTTTTATCACAATTCTTGTAGGTCTCCTGTTAATGAAATACCAATAAAAGTGGAAGGTAATTATAAACAGTAACCTGGAGGGCCTACGAGAGTAGGAACCAGTTGTACTGTTCCCAAAGCTAGCTCAGACATCTAAGAGAAAGATAAATCTGACAGTGTGAGCACTGTAATATTAACTATTAATGTATTTTAATCATTGTTCTCTAGATTGTTCTGGGAAATGTAATGTAGTAGGGGAAGGTAGCAAGCACTCACCTACCCACTGAGATCAACTTTACTTTTCATACCAGACTCCTGAACATTTGTCTATGAACAGCAGTTTTTATAAACACCAAAGTAAAAGCATCCCATGTCTACCAGCTGCAGTATCCATGGGATACCTCTGCTCCCTCCAGAACTCATTTCTGATTCACAAGGCAAGAATCTCTTCCTTCCTCAACTCTATGCCATTCATCTCCCTTTTAGTCCTCTTGATATTTTCAAACCTTTAAGCTACCCACAGATAAACATACCCAGTAAAATGGAGAAGATCCACAACTTTTCCAATAATTACTCTTTCCTTTCAATCCAACAGTTTTCTTCTACAAGCTTCTTCTCCTACCAAGTGAAATTTTGGATAAGTTCTTTGTTAGAAAGCTTGACACAGAAGAGATCCATGAATTGCCTGGCCTCCCAGAAGACAAGCAGGAGTATTACCTCATGACACATACACCAAGAGGATGCTGAGAGGTGGCTTACATTCCATGGCTGTAGAGATTCCAAGAATCTCATGACTATGAAGAACCAAGTAGCACATAGACAGAGCTTGTCTATCAAATACAAGGAATGTGGCTGTTCCTCTCAAAATTGGTGTTACAGGGCAGCAGACAAATCAATCACACTTTGGGATCATGCTCCTCATAGTGCACCAGGTCAGGGAAAAGCACAACACAACCACTGTGAAAATGGAAAACAGGAGGCAGTTATATCTTAGGGCCTGTGTTACACAAAATTCCAGTTCTCATTCTATGAATTCCCATTAAAAAGGGGGGGGCATGAAAAAAAATCCTCTGTTTTAACTCTTCACCACTGAAATTCCCATTCACCTCATTTTGTGACAGCAGTTTCCTCTTGGAAGCAACTATTTGCATTTCCAACTGCTTTCTGTCTTTGCTGCTGGCCAGGTCTTTAAGCAGTGTTAATCAGGTTGAGGATGTGCACAGCTCCACAGTCTGCAGCACGGCTGTTGCAGGGTGCACAGGCACTGCCCAGGTACTGCCAGCTGAGCAGGCAGAGCAGGGCTGAGGGACCAGAACCAACATCCCAGAACCCAGCAGCACGGCCAGGGCACTCTGTGCACAAGCTACACATCTCAAAGCACAGCCCTGCATGATGTCTACCCCTGACAATTCCAGCAGAAAGGGGGGACAGGACTTGGCTCTAGGAAGGGATTTTCCCCTGCCATACCCAGCACATGGCATGGTAAGGTGACAAGGAGCCAAGGAACCGTGTCCATGCCCCCTGTGCACATCCATGGGCCCGATGGCACAGAGCAAAGAAAGGCTCCTGTCCTCTCCCTGCCCCACAGGACAGCAGCACACAGCTGGGCACAGGGACAGCAGTGCAGTGCTCACACTGTGCCACACCAACCCAGCAGGGACAGCCAAACAGAGCTCCCTGTGCTGCCCCACAGCACACAGCTGGGCACAGGGACAGCAGTGCTCCAGCTGTGCCACACTACAGTCCAGCAGGGACAGCCAAACAAAGCTTCCTGCTGCCCCACAGCACACAGCTGGACACAGGGACAGCAGTGCAGTGCTCACACTGTGCCACACCACAATCCAGCAGGGACAGCCAGACAAAGCTTCCTGTGCTCCCCCACAGCACACAGCTGGACACAGGGACAGCAGTGCAGTGCTCCAGCTATGCCACACCACAATCCAGCAGGGACAGCCAGACAAAGCTTCCTGTGCTGCCCGAGGCACTCAGTGCCAGGCAGGGACACTCTCCTGGCTTCTGGCACAGTCACTGCTGATGTTACACAGAGTTCACATCCCTGGGCCTTCATGTCCCTGCTCTGAGCTCCCTGTAATCCCTCAGAGTTATTCCCTGGCTTTCAGCATTCCATAATAAGCCTTGCCATATCCGAGTTTTCCCTTCAGTGCTTGCAAACTGACATTGTTTAAAGTCAGTGAAGCAGAGAATGCAAAAGACTGAAGTAAATATAGCTAGAGCTAGACTGCATGATTTGGCTTCAGAAAGGGGGTGGAGAGACAAAGAGCTGTGAAAATTACACACATTACAATGCTAATTAAGCCTTGTCTCTTCCATCTCACTAGAATATTTCAAGTTTTCTACAAACTGTAGCTCAATACCAACTTCAGAGCAATCTCTCACTTCCAAGCTTCTCAAATACGCAAGTACAGACTTCTAAGCCTAAATTTAGTCACCTGCTTTGAAAAATCTTTCTCCTGGAAGGGATTCTGGAGGAAGCTTCTCCATTGTAAATTAGGGTCTGGGTGCATGTTGAGACTGAAGTACAGGACATCATTCAGGAGCAGAGCTTGTCTACTTTAAAATGTCTATACATCAGACCTGTGCTTCGAATCACACATGCTCACGTATTTTAGAAAGGATGTAAGATTTGGGACTGATGGGGTAGGAAATGCAGAACACTGCATTTTGGAGAACTTCTCCCACACGAGAATAAAAAGCTTGCACTGCTTGGTTTTGAAATACCAGTAAGAAGACACATAAAATCCCATGGAGAGCAGTTATCCTTAATTAAGCAGTACAAAGCTGTCTGTGACAGCCTGGCTGATAAATCACAGCAGAGTGACTGACTACAACTACAGCAGGAGAACAGAAAAAGGCTTAAGTAGCTGGATGTGATCAGCATTCAGAGATGGAAAGGAACATCTTGCACATGGAAAAGAATGCCTTGGTTTTGCTGCTCTTTAGGGCCAGAGCTGGGCAGGAAGAACCAACTGGGCTCTCAGTAAATATTAGGAACAATCCATCAACCTGTGAGTAGCATATTAAAAAATACTGAAAGCTCACATTGGAACTTAAACTATTTGGAGAAAATAATGGAAACTGTGCATGGACAGGGGCCAGAAAGGATTGGATTGCAAAAGAAATTATCTGAATCAATGAAACTGTAATTGGAACATACTAAAAGGAGCCCCCAATTGCAAATTTATTTCCACTGAGAAAACAAACCCCTACTTTTAAAGTTATTTTCTACTTTTCCTGAGTTTTGTAAGATCCTTCATTTTTGGCAGGATACCTTTTGCTGATTCAGCGTTGCTAGTGTAACTGCTGGATTTGTGGGAAGTTCTGAACATGAGCAAAGACAAGATGCAAGCCCTGAGGAAGAGCCTGGCTGCTAAGCCAGTCCTGTAGTTGGACACCTGAATTTAAGCTCTCATGCCATTCACTGCCTTGTCACAGAACACAAGCAATGCTGAATGCTTGCACAGCAGATGAGCCCTGAAACTTGGGTTGCTTTTTGTAAAAAACACCTTTACAAACCTTCATTACTCTGAGAATCACTCAGTTTGTACGATTTTAGTAAACAACATTACACTTTTAACAATTTTGTTTTATTATTTCAAAATAGCAGAAGTTTAGGACATTTTAAAACATGAAATACATAGAAGTTTAAAACTGATCATCAGGTATTTGAAATCTTTTTCTCATTTTCCAAGGCAAACAATTAGGCACCTACCGAACAGTTTTAAGATGCTCTTTAAATTATAATCATACTTCATCCAGTGTGTAAAGCTGTCAATTCCTGACCTCACAGATCAGATAGCCAGACAACTAACTAAGGCTTTTGCCTATAACGAATTGCAAAAGATGGATTTAAAAACAAAATTGTTTAGGCCTAGCTTTAAAATGAACTGAACTATGGTTTAACTTGCATTATAAAATGTGAATCATCATTTTGTAGGTCTCACAGCTTGTTTCAATCCTCTCTCATCACAGTATGTTCAGACTGCTCTAACAACACCATGAAAGCCAGCCAATGTTCCTTCCTGCTGCCACATCCCTGCTCATGACTCTGCAATGGGGACACAGCAGAAGGAGGATTTAGGAGCACTGTGGTGGAGAATAACCAAACCTGGCTTCTAGTTTCCAGGTCACATAGACCATATAGCACTGACAGATACAAAAACCCCAAACAAACCAGCTTTTAGGGCCTGGCCCCTCAATCTTATCCACCCAAAGTCTCATGTGCATGTGGGACACTGTTAACTCCAAGTCAGCCCTGTTGTACAGGGATTTGTACTGACCAGGACAAGCCTTTGGTCTTGCAAGGTCACATTTTCTTCACTTGAAAATCACGGAGGCAGTTTTAAATGTCTGGGGGAATTGCAAGGGGTTGCAACAGCTGAAAGATCACCCATCTGAGAAGAAAAATCTCGAGAAGCAAAGAGCAGAATTGATTTAGTTTGCAGAGGAGTTAAGGCCTGGAGTTAAGTTCCTCCCATGCCAATCACATCCCCACAGTAAGAAATGCAAGCACAGACTGTGGGCAGTGCCCAGCTCCCCCACACTCACACTGTGCCAGAAGGGACAGGACCCACACTGGAAATGGATGTGCAGGGACACACACAGAGTGTCCTTACCCTTCCTCTCCTGGAGAAAGAGGATGAGGAGCTCACACACTCAGTACAGATGGTTACCAAGCTGCTGAAAGCAGGAGCAAGCTGGTGACTGACAGGACCCCACGATGTGTTGCTGACCCCAGAGCAGAAGCCCATGAACAGGAGGATCCCTGGGTGAGGTTTGTAATCACTCACACAACACACAGGGCACTGCAGCCAGCATCAGAGTGAGAGCCACCCTGAGCTGGTGCCTGTCCTGCCAAAGTGAAATCCATCTTGGTGATTGCACACACAAGCACACGGCTCAGACCTTCAGCTGGCCTGATAAATGGGATGGTGCTTTTCCAAATCCACTGGGACAAGTCAGGTGACAAATGATTTCCATTAGCTTCAGCAGAATGGAAACAAAACAGATCAATACAAATGATTTGCAGCAAGTTCACATCATAAATTTCCTTTTGCCCAGTTCTATCATTTTAAAATAGAAGCATTCTCCCCACACAATATGAAAAAAGGCAGTAGTGATCCAGAGACTTGATCATTCCAGTTACAACAAACTGCTCATGATTTCAGCTTGGAGTGCTTTTTAATCAAGTGTTAATTTTACTCAGTGATACATAATGGTATTATTTTAAATGATGTCAAACAATAAAAATTGTAATGATCATATTATTTTTGGAAACTGAATTGGATCCTACTGTTATGTAAAGCCATAACAGCCCTAAATTCTACTTTTACTTTACTGAAATTATCCATTAATTTTACTTTTCCCCTTCTTTTGTCTATAACCACTCCTAAATGGTTTGGGAGTCACCAATTCTTGTATCTTTGAGATCAAACAACAGATCACGAGCCTGCACTGCAAAGAACAGCTTGCACATAACTCCTTATTCCTCATAGCTGGCTATACTAGCTATTAAACAAACTAGAATCCCAAAATAAAATCATCTTCTGTACTGCAGAGGACATACAGTGATTTATGAATCCGCTCCTGTGAGTAAATCATCAGTACTAATGAAAAAGACATTCACAAACAAAAGAAATTCAGCGAGGCAGGAAAACCATTGATTCCTTCAGGGCAGGCTCAGTGCATCCTGCTGTCAGAGGTACAGAATACACTTCTACAAGAACATGTTGTGGGGACAGCTGCCTTGTAAATAGTTCATGTAGTGACAGACAAATACAGATGTTTGTCAGGTACAGTCACATTCTTTGGTATTTCTGTACAGTTCTCAATATCAGTGATGTCCCCTGAAGTAGCTCTGACCCTGGGCTCATTTTCATGCCATAGCTGGTCACACAGCTGACTTCTCAGCCACAAAGGGAAAACAAGTTTCCCATTGAATTAAGTAGTCTCCCTTTCAGATTCAGTGTATTGCCTTTATCTCTTTTGTCACAAAAAAAAAAATAAAAGAAATACAGAAGGAGAAAGTTGTCTTTTTCCTATATTAGTACATGAGCAGAATCTTTTCAAAACGTTTCTCCTCTTGACACAAGGGGAGGAGTGGGTGCAATTTTCTCCTCAGGACTGCTATACAACACCCTGCATGGGGCACATCCCCACCTGCCTTGTCACAACATTGTCCTTGTCTCTTACCTCTCTCTAGTCAGAGACACACAAAGAGACCACTGGGAGAAAACAAATCTTTCCCTGATATAAAGCAATCCTACCTTCTCATTTTTGTACTTGATAACACAAATCAAAGAATTGTTATAAATCACAGGTGGACTCAGTTAAGTGGTGGGATCCTACTAGAAACAAGACTTGAGGAACCTGAACTGAATCACAACAGTATCATGGATTAGAAGATACATATCAAGTACTGTCATCTATTGGTATGTACTAAATATTTATCTGGAGGAAGAAAGTTCACCAAAATGTGATTTTAGAATTTATTTAAATAAACTAGAGTGTTCTTAGCTGAAAGCTGTCTAAATATCTAGAAGCTAATAAGAATCAAATAGCCTCCCCTTCAAAAGGTAGAATAAAAAGCTAAGAAAATATATACTCTACTTAAGACAGAATTTCACCAATATTGCACAATGCTCTGTGCTGCAGATTACTTCAAATACAAAGCACCATCAATCCATGAACACTAAGAAACCCAAATCCACAGATACAGCACCTGATGAGCACCCACCAGCTGTTGCATTTTCGAACAGGATATGAGAGGCATTAGCCTGATTTTACTGAATGTGGAGAAAGCAGAATGGATTTGAACACTAATTTCTCCTGTCATTATGAGATTTACTGTTGCATTTGGATTTCACCTGCCTCTCTTTCCCTTGGCCCCCAAGGTTTCTCGGTGGGGAGCAGTTACATGCTGTCCATCAGTATTGTTCTGGATCTTTCCTTCCCACCTGCATTCACCCCCCTGCCCTTCTTTGTTCAATCCAATTCAAGCCATTTTACAATTTTAAGTCAAAAGCTCTGATATTTTTAATTCCTAAATTGATGTAGATCACAGAAATGAACTTTCCCCCCTCAGCAGATATGCAGTGAAGAAGCAGCTAACCCAGTTCACAGTATATTCCGCCAGCTGCTTTAACATGCAGGAAGGTTTTAAATCAGTTCTGCCAATGTCAGCTCCCTGCAATGCACTACACTGAGAAGAGTGAGTAAAGTGCAGCCATTCTGAGCATTTGAGAGGCACTGAGCAGGAACTCAGTAATGAACTGCAATGCCTGTTCTCCTGCCTGTATGGAAATAAATGCAATGCTATACCAGCAATGCTGATACTTCCCAACTGAACTGTGGTACTTTTCAGCTTTGCAGGTATGGGGGGAGACATGACAACACCACCAACAGGAAGGACTGCAAGGCTGGCTGTCAGCTTTTCTAAAAGCTCCATTGCAGCTTCTCAGGAGGGGAACAAGAGAAAAAGAGAAAGAAGAGATGTGCCTCTAAAATGGTGAGCAAATGGTCACTTGAGGACTGCAGCTGCTTCTCTCTGCAGGAGGCACAGACAAGACACCAGAAGAGTACTTGGCAAAGATGTCCAAAATGTAGAGAAATACAAAATGTGTGATCTATGGTGCTCTGCTTCCCCCTTCAACAAATCCCATTCCCAGATGGCCTGCAAGATATTAAACTACTGCTTATGTTTGCAGTTCCAGCTGGAGACTGTACATAAACAAAACTACTTGTCTCTTTGCAGTACAGTAGAATGTTTATTCTTACTTTCAAATAAATCCCTTGAACAACATTAGATATAGATAAATACAAAATATATCACATTTCAACACTAACTTATCACTTTACTGCAGTTATTAAAAAAATAAAATAAAGCAAGGAAAACTTCCCTTGGTCCAGCCTACTAAAAAGAAAAAATCAGGGGTTCTAACTAGGTCCTAACTGCCCTCCAGGCTTTAGAAGACTTCTCCAAGCACCAATCCATGAATGAAAGCAGAAACAAAGATCCAGTGAACCCAGGAAACTTCTCAATTTGAAACAATTTAACAAATAATTTTACTAAATATACCACAAAGCATACAGCCTTTGGTACTCTAATTGGTTGCATAATCTATAATTAAACAGTTGCACCTAAAATAAAAATGGTATGGGAAAACCACACTGTGCAAGAAGAATTCCCTGGGTATAACACATATTTGGAATTGTTGGGCTCCTGATTAAGTTTCCATTAACGTACACAAGGGGGAAAAAAGTGATGTCAGAAGACAACATTGAGAGCATAGACTAGATCTAGAGACAGCCAAGTATTTTAAAGAAATTAAAAGACAGAAGAATGCTAAAAATGTCGTTGAGACAGCAAAGCCCAGACTCAGCAGGAGCAGCAGTGAGCTCTCCCATCAGTGCCACAGGCAGCTGGCAGCTCTCCTCTCTGGGGGACTGCAGGACAGCAACACCAGTTTGACCATGCCGCTTAGAGAAATCACTCTACATGGCTTTGTTTAGGGCTGAGACCTGATGAAAAAAGGAAGTCCTTCCTCCCAAGTGGTATGGAAAGTCAGCCCTGTTAAGCACAATGCTTCTTCCTTGTTCTAATCTGTATTATGAAGCTCAGCTGCATCCCCCAGGCCTTCCAGGAAAGCAACATTAACATCTCTGTGCTGGATCTTTGAAGGTCTTTTCCTTCCTGTAAACTTCTGATCCTGCTTTTACTGTCTGCCTTTCTGAATTCTGGTACTCCATCTGCTTCTTCTCTGCTGCTTTCCTTCATTTCTCCTCAGTGCTCTCCAAGTCAAAGACTACATCAAGGCATGGAATTTCACACACACAGGGCTTCTGCCCTCACTGGTTTGTTCAAAGCCCATTCCAGAATGTGGAATTGTACGTGGATGTTAGTAACACAGATGTGCAAAGGATGGGCAGGAAAAGCCACACAGCTGCTACCCCAGCTTTGGGACAGAGCCCATTCCATCAGCCTGGGCTTAGGGGAGCACACTGGGGCATTCCTCCACAGGAGGCTGTGGAGTATTCTGCTGACTTGTTCCTCTATTTGTTCCCATCCCTTTCTGCTAGTTCCCTCTCCTCTCTTTTTTTGTTCCTGCAGGTTAGTGTCTAACAGCCATTCTTAGAGCTCACAGCTCATGCAACACAGAGTTAGTTTTAGCTTTACAGACAGGCACTTTTTACATTTTTTTTCTGGTGCTAGCCTCTTCTTGCCCATTTTACTTATGCTGCTCAACAAATTAGAATAACAAATCACTATAGGTATAGTAAATAGATAACAAAGCTTAAAAAAAATGCAGGGATCATTCTACACGTGTTTTGCTTAAAGCAGTAATCAAATGAAGGTTTCCATCAACAGAGAAACCTCAACACTATGAACAGCATTTAGCAGAACAGATAGCATCCATCTACTTTCTCTACCTTTTTGGAGCAGAAGAGTGACTTTTAATTTACATGTATAACAAGCATTAACATATGACATAGCCCATGCTTCCATTTGTCTAAATCCAATCTGTGATACATTTACTGCCTGCTGGATCTAAGTACCACTCCAGGTATTCTATCCATTCTCCTTACACCTGTAATATGAAATTCTTTAAGCATGTGCTGCGCTGCTGAGATGACTGGGATCAACTACCCTAAAATCTAAGACTGATGTTGCAAGAGCACTTTTGGTCATTATTCAAAATATTCTCATAACCTTATTGCACTCAACAACACATTCTGAGTCCACTCTTTTATCCAGACTGCAGCATCTTTAGGTTCTTGGCTGAATCTGTACATCTCTCCTGACAGACAAGGTCTGAGCTGCAGGCAGCCCAAGGACTTCAGGAGTCTGGGAACAATGTGGAGCTTCATGCCTCAGCCTTCCTGGTAGCTCTAGTGCAAGACACCAAACTTCAGATGGACACTTAAAAAAACAACAACAAAAACTAACAAACAAACCACCAAACCCAACACCACCACCAAACAAACCGCCCAAAAACCCCAAAGCTCACAATCAGCCACCTTACTTAAACACAAAAGCCTTGGGAAATCTTGTTCATTAGCTTATGTCAACTCCAAACTGCAGTTTCTCCATTTCAGCTTTCATCTGCAGACAGAACAAGTTTCAGTGCACGTTTTACCTCTTATTCCACTGCTGCAGTTTTAAATAATCCCTAGGAAGCAGGGATTCCTAGTTGCTGTTGTTCCCTCACCTCCTGGACCTCCAGTACCTGCAGTCTTACCAGGGTCTCTCAGCTGGCAGACAGCAAAAACCCTGACTCCATTCTCAGCTTCTTTAGGCAAAACCACTGCAGAAGAGCTTCTCAAGTTTAACAGGGATATGAGCCTTGCTCTGGAGTAAGGAGTTGCAGCAGGCACTTGCCAGCAGCTAAAAGACAGCATGACCACAGCCCCATCCCAGCAGAACACAAAGTAATAGGGAAGAGATGTAAGCAAACTAACAAATACAAAAAAAAGCCCACACAGAAAACCAACAGAGGAATAGAATATCCACAAACAACCTCAAAGCATAAACCCCCCTAATTTTATGCCAAGCCTCCAGACAGTAACATCCCCATCAGAGCAAGAACCCAGTGGTGAAATTGCCATTAAAATGAGGGTACCAGAGCTGCAAGGGATTCAGCTCCTGCCCTTCCCCTTGCAGATACAGAGGCCACCCCCTGACCTTCCCCACCAGCTCTGCCTGGGAGCCCACAGGTCCTTTTCTACCCCAAAAAGCTGAATTTCAGTCAGCAATCTGAGAATCCAGCCTGCTGGAATTTACTTATTTAGCTCTCAGTGACCTGGGCATTTCACAGCTGCTGCTCTCCTGCCTTTTTTCCCCTCTAGCTGTACTGAAAAAACACTTTTCAATTCAGTTCTTTAGCTGCATTGCCACTTTCTCTTTCCTAGGAAGCCACTACTTTTCTGACCATCTATCCTAAACTAAAACAACCCCCAGCAAATCAACACAAAAAGCCCACCCAGCACAAAAACAGCTTTGCCTTTGTCTTCTCTAAACCAGGAATGTGCAACGCTTATATTAAACAAAAGCCTTTTATTAACTATAAAAGCATTACAGTTCAAGCCATCTCATGTTTCTGGAAGGAATCCATGTTAGTATAATTCTGCTCCAAATCAGTCCTGTTTGATTAACACAACAATTGGTATTAAGGGGCAGAAAACAGCAGAATTAGTGGCTGATCATTTGCCAAAGTCAAAGCATCACAGGTTTGTGATCCTACTGCTCACAGAGATGGAAAAGTCAAGCAGCTCTATTGATCTGTGTGAGATCTTGCTGCAAGCAGAGTACTGCAATCACCCCACACTGAACTCTCAAACACATGGCATAGGTACACGTCAGCTGTGTCACCTACAGCAGCTCAAGTCAGTCCCCACAACACACACCTACATCCCAAAATAACAGCAGTTGTCAAAGTCTGCTTTAATCTTTGCAGGGATCTGGGGTTTCTTTGTTAATAGCACTTGCAATCAGGATTAAGTACAAATCCTGCTCTGACAGCCCATCAAGTGATAACCAGCATAAAGCACAACAAGAAGATGGAGAAGGGCACAGGTCAGACTGCTGCTGCATTAAATTGGCTGGATTACCACGCTGCACATTGCCCAGCATGAGCCACAACCTCTAAAGCCAGAGCTGCCAGCATTATTCCTAGCATAAAAAGCAGTCAGCCTGATCACGGAACACATATTGGTCATTTCAACAATATGAAGCAGCAAAGCTGGGCACTGAAGAACTCTAATCTGCAGAGCAGTATTAACTGAGCATCAATCTGCAACGGAGCCTTTGGCTGAGGTAAGGCTGCTGGGAAACACATCCAACCCAAGCGCACTGAGAGCATGGGCAGCACACTCCCTTCCCTTCCCAGGGAGAGCACAAAGGGACCTGCAGCTCGGCGTCCTCGGATCCAGCAGCTGCCACCACTGCCCACAGCCACACCCCTGTGGGTGACACTGCTGTGGCACGGGCAGGAGCCACTGCTGGGCACTGACCCCACTGGTGACAGACACCCCTGGTGACAGGACACCCCTGGTGACAGACATCACTGCTGGGCACTGACCCCACCGGTGCCAGGACACCCCTGGTGACTGACAGGACCCCCCTGGTGCCAGGACACCCCTGATGACAGGCAGGACCCCTCCCCCCCCCCCNAGTGGTGCTTTGCCGCCTGTGCCGCTCTGGCGGGGCGCAGGAGATGCAGCTCAGGCTGGCTGGCAGTAACGCTGCTCCAGCTGTGACCTTTGCTTTCTGCTGCTCCATTCCCTGCACACACAGCTCCACAGAGGCTGCAACGCTCCCCTGGCAGGTCTGCCAGCAGTGGCTGCAGTGTGGAGGCTGCAGTGCTACCCAGAGATGCCATCAGGATATTACGGCCTTTCAAAGCACAGCTGACAAATGCTCTCCTGCTCCATTCTCCTCTCATTGGCATCGTGAACGAGGAATACATTGGCATATGCCAGAGGAATTGGTATTTTAAAACCCAAAAATCTCACCATTCCCTGCCCCCTAAAAACCACACAAACTAAGGCATCAGTCACAAATAAGTCAGTAAAAATACTCACATGAAAGCAGGCAATGGAAATACAGAACCACAATAACTTACTTGAGGTCAAAGTAAAAACTATCATTTCTGGTCACTCCAGAAGTCTCCATCTTGCCACAAATAAATATTTCAAAAATAAATGCCTGCGGAAAGTTCCCAAAACGTAGCTCATGTTAATATGCCTTTTGTTTGATGTTTGCCCTGTTGAGAGACTAAAGTCTCTTTAGAATGATAACTGTGATGTTATCTTTTTTAATGCCTATTGAGAGTAAAGCAGCTAATACATGTAAACAGAACTAAATATATACTCATACTTATTATAAATGGATTTGGAGTTTGAATGCAAAGGAAAACAAACTATATTCCCTCAACAAATAGGTATTTGTTTAATTCCTAGCAAGTCTTAATCTCCACACCAACTCCCAGAGCTCTGTGGAAGAAACCGTAAGGCCAAACAATGCAAAGTCAGTGGATTCCTTGCATATTTCCCCACATACAAAGGGAAAAGGATATGCCTACTTATTGTACTATCCCATCCTCTTTAGAAAGGGAAGATAAAAATACACAAATCTGCATCCTGGGAGGAGTGGAGGGAATCATATTTGAACAGGTGCATTATTTTATCAGGTCAGAAGTGTGAGAGCCTTACTTGGCTTGTTTCCCTGCTGATTCTTCAGCAGCAGGACTGAAGTTCAGCCCTTGGTGTTGTGTCACCCTCAGCCACAGCCTGCAGCACAAAGAGATTTCTGACACAGAAAAGAGCACCTGAATCTCCCTACACTTCAGCTAGCTTTTCTAAGACCAACACTGGCAATGTGTGCAGGCACATCCACATTTTCCAGAGCATTCCAAGGTGTCAGACACAACTCCTAGAACTGATGTTTTTAAAAGTAACAGATGTGCCCAACAGATCTTGGTTGCCTTGCCATTTCACAATAGATAAATATCAGTCAAAATTTCCACATTAAACATACCGAATGTTTCTTATGTTTGCACACTGATGTTTGTGCATATTTAGAAATATACAGCATTTTAAACAAACAATAAAGCAATATTAAAACAGAACCAAGTGCTTTGAGGAATAAAAAATCTTTTCACCTTTCAACAGCATCTACAGGTGAGAAATCAGTCTTTTTAGATACAGCTTCTTAGACAGCATTTTCATGTAAGATTCCTAAAGTAGAAGCCAACTTCTCATTTTAGGTTCATACAAACAAATCAAGGCACAAAACACTGGATCCTATTGTTTCTTCCTAAGACCAAAGAAGTATAATAAAATATTGAATTAAGAGCAAAATCCTAGATTCTGTTGTGGAAGAGCTCTAGTTACTTCATTAATGCACAGGCCAAGCTGAACTACAGATCAGTTTAAGACTCCACACTACAAAACTTCTTTGTGAACTGCAGTTTCTATGTAAAAGCCAGTTTGTGATACAACCAAAATTATAAAGAAATGCTTAGTGGCAAGTCAGATGGTCCTTTGTCAGCTACATTCCTGACAGTGCCTCCACACATTATATACAAGGACCCCAAAATGAAACAAAAAAAAGGAGGAAAAATAAAATAAAATAAAATAAAATAAAATAAAATAAAATAAAATAAAATAAAATATTAAAATAAGTGCCTGTGATTCCCCCTCCCAGAGCACAAACATTTTTTGAAGACTTGACTTATTCCTATCTTCCCTGTGAATATCTGGTCTCCTTCAAGGTAACAATCACATTTTGAGAAATAAATGTTATACCCACCACACACAGGGTCATAATTAAAATGGAAAATTCATCATTCTGGTCTATTAATATTCCCAGAACCAGAACCCAGTTCACAACATGCCTTAAGCCTCAGTCTGTGGAATGCTGAACCTAATTTGTTTGAGGTGCAGTAGTTAAGTTCTTGTAGAATTGCTACAGATTGCTTGAAGGTTAAACCAACAGAATTATAATTTCTGGGATTTAGCACATAACCACTAACTGATTGCTGCAGAATTTGATAAGGCTCTTATCTTTCAAGGGAACCACACTATGGGATGTGCAAATGACAAGCTGCTACCAACTTTTAGTTTCCCCTTCTTCCAGGAGAAAGGCCAGAGTGCCCATGTTCAATATGGATGAGGGCAGTTCATGACAGCATCCCCATTCCAAATTTCAGCTGCAGCAGGTTCAACACTCAGGTTGTCAAAACTGAGGGAGTGGAGGTTTTTTGTTTGGTTGGTT
>VZTT01057029.1:0-25818 GCA_013400855.1 Buphagus erythrorhynchus
CATTTTACTTACAGACATGATTGCAGTTTAGGAAACTAGAAATGAATCCGAGTCTCTTTGTTCAATATTGGAACATGAAAACTAGATTCCCAAATTCCAGCGTGGGCCTATCTCCAGCTGGAACAGGAACAAGACTCACCAAGTGGGATTTGACAATGTATGAGCTGAGGCTTAAGTTAGTCACATTTTAAATGAGCTCAGAAGGGTATTGATGATTATGTGTTCCAACTGGAGGAGGTAGTTGTCAGTCTGCCTGCAGTGTGCATGTCACCACACCAGGGAAGGGGAAATATTTTAGAGCTTGTGTGGGATTGGGCTTGCTGAATGGAGCACTTGGGAAGTCTCCTCTCCTATAATTTGAATATTGTTGGGGAAAGGGGGAGAAAAAGTATAGGTTAGATATGATCTTTAGGAACACTGTAAGGTGCATTTCCAGCGAGGTGTGTTGGAGAGACTTGGCATTTCTGTATGCAAGTGAGTGGAGGCCTACAGCCTGTATTAAGTTTCCATTAATTGTCACTGAATTGTGTATGTATATTTTTTTAAATCTTGATTTAGTATGGCTAGAGACTGCTTTCATCCAATAAAGAACATTTTCCTGATAAGATATCAAATTTGTGGTAATGCTAAATAAATAATATATTTTCTAAATGCTTACATATTTCAGGAATGTGGGTAACAGTAGTCTTCTCCATTCCTTTTTTGTTCATTCATTACATTTCAGTCTTTTCTCTTACATAACCCCTGCTTGAACAACAGCAAATTGCTTCTACAATCCACTTATTTGTGTGAAACTCAGTAATTACATGTCTAGTCTTTTACACAATCAATCTGCAAATTCTTTCAAAGACAGTATTTCCCTTTTAGACACTATACTGACTATAAACCGGACCTTTCACAGCCCGAAAAGAAAATGTTTAAGTGTAATTGAATGTGTATATTTCTATGTACTTAATTAATATGTATTAGGCATATAAAATCAGTTCTGAACTAGTTTATCGCAGATGCTTTAGCTTCTCATTTCACTCAATCAGAATATGATACATTGGTAACTCCTCCTGCTCATGTTTCTAACCTCTAAGTATCGTTTATTTTCTGTTTCCTGCTGTTTACATCATCTGCTGACTTTATTAACATGCTGTTCACTTGCTTTCTTTAATACTGTTAATGAAACTGTTAAATAAGGCTGAAACAGAGACCAATCATAGCAGCACATTGGATGACTGGAATGTGTCATCAGCCAAGGTTTCTGCAGCAAGTTCTAAAAGCCCATTTGTCAAAATCATTCCTTTTAATTGGTTTCACTAAGTTATTATTTTTTCAATTGACTGATGTTTAATTGTGGCGTTACCAGAAAGCCATTTGTGAAACCTTGGCAGAGAAAATCTGACTGCTTATGTATTTGCTTTTTTCTAAACCAAACCTACTGGAAAGTTGCTTCAGAATGGGTTTTGAACTACTTTCTACAGTTGNNACTTTCTACAGTTGCCCTTTCTATTTACCTCTTCATACTCACTATTTCATACCATTGTTTACCCTTACAGATTTGAGATCCTTGAATTAACTCCATGCAATTGATAAAACAATTAGGTTGTTTTAAGGCTGTGCAGAAGGGTATGCGATAACAAACAAATAATATTAAATAGAAGATAATATTATTTACATAAATAGACACACATGATGAGAATATATATGAATGCAACTCAGACAAAAAATTCCAAATGCATTTCCGGCATAAGTAAGGGAAGCATGAGAGGTGTCTGTTAAACATCAAAAAGCGTAAACAGAGAAGGAAAAGACCTATTTTACCTGCATAGTTACCGGTGACCTGCAAACACACTAACTCAGAATAAATTAGGCTAGAAGCAAGAAGGTAAATAAGAACCATTAGGAATGAGCCTTCAGATAAGTCTTCCAGTACATGTAGCCAAGGCAATGAACCTTATGCCTTTAATACAAAGCTGGCTCGGTCCACCGAAGGAGTTGTCAAGTGGTTGCTTGAAAAGGCAGCATACCCATCCCTGATCTCAGACATGATGGCCCTGTCTGCCTTCCAGCTCTGTGAGCATGACAGCCAATACCAACAATTCTTAACCCCTAACTTTGTCTTTGAAATTACTGATTCACATTTTCTTCATACTGAAAGTCTGGAATACTTTCAGTATGCTGCTCGGTTTTGATGAACCTCAATTGCCTCATGAAATCTAAAAATAAGAAAATGCAATTATTAATCCTCATTACTAAGACACGAGCTGCTGAATTTTTAAGTGTCAAAGTTTTGGCCTCTAAAAAATTAGTTTTCAGTAAGTATACATGGGAGAAAGCTTCACAAGCAAGAGCAATCTTAAAGATAGTGGATTCTGGCACCAACCAAGGTCTTTGTTAAAAAGCTCAAGTTCACTACTCCTGACATACAGCAACTACCTCAGAGTCTGCTGCCTCCCCAGTCATATCAACACAGACCTGGGAAAAATGGATATAATCTAGACCAAAAGAACATACCCTTGACATTTGGTCTTCTTTTGGGGACAAAAACCACAGAACTCTCTCATGGCTTAGAAATGATGGAAAATATTTGAATTCAGGTTCCCAGAACTATTTTGAATCTGAGAAATGACAGAGCTGATAGAAAAGAGCAATCAGGCATATTTGTAATCATATTATTTTGAGTATATAGGTAATTTCATTCTGAGGTTTTCAGAAAACATTTCTGGACATTCAAAAATTTCAGCATATCTTTTTATACAAAAAACCCAGTCTCAATTAAGAAGACTATCAAAAGATTTTCTCATGGATATGTGTTTGATTTCATGAAATGAAGCATTCTTGATCCTCCTTGGAGCATTCTCCTCTAAGTTTTTAACTCTTATTGGTGAAAGAAGGAGCTTTGGTGAAAATTATTAAACCTTTATAGTGTATTATTTACATAAACTACTCAAAGAAAACTAACAGGGCTGTCACTCTAGGTACAATCCTTTTTCTTTGGCTGAATAGTTCTTGGCCTTTTCAAAGCACACGACTCATTGTTTTTATCAGCCTATGATCATAATGATACAAAGAAAAGTCACAGTAATTATAGAGCAGTCTTCATAAAAGCTATATTTAATAAGATATGTTCATCCCTGTTCCAACTCCACTAGCTTCTGTCAAAAGCAAGGATATATTTAACTGTTACGTGCTAGCTTGCATAGCAGCAATTATTATCCTCGAGAAAGCAGTAATGCTTTGGCCCTTTTAGAGGTTAAACCTTATTTTCTGTCTGTTAACAAAAACACTGAACAGTTGAAAAAAATTGAGAGTGAAATAAATGTTCACAGACTTTAAACAAAACTTTCTTTCTGAAATCATGTCTATAAAAGGCTAAATTGTGTTTTTACCTTTTCAGTTTGACAACAAAAACAGTGATGAAAGGCGACCATACATGTATCTGTATATATGCATGTATTAGCATAAATACAAACATATTGGCAAGAAATATTAGAAGTGCATCATCAAAACTCTTTATATTTCATTGGATTATTAGTTGTTTAAATACAACTAATGACTACTATTAACTTCAGAAGTCCTTAAAAAAATGGAAAAAAACCCCAACTCTTTATCTAGAGGAGATCACAATGAACATATGAGACAGCAGGAGGATACAGTCTGCTGAAGTAGCACAAAGAGAAAATGAGAAAAAAGTTGCTCAGGATACATCTTAGCACACAAACTGAGCATCAGATGTAATCTGTTGCCATCACCAGGTGGTTTACATAAACATTTATCTGTTATGAGGCCTCTGCAAATGCTATTTTGAATTGTTACTGGAAATTTATTTCAGCATAATATGAGCTAATAATAATAAGGAAAAAAAAAAACAGAATCAGGGCACCAGCCTGGTTCTATTTTACATGTTGAATTCAACCAGGGAAAAATAATTCAGACTACATTGCAGGAAGAATAAGCATATTATTGACTTCAAAGGGCTCAGTAACAGTAGCATACAACTTCTGGCATTGTTTCAGTCTCACTGGTTCTTGATAATTAAAAATACTGTTTACTTCACAGTACATTTTTAATTAATAAACAAAATAATTTACATAGCTTCTTTCTTTGGCTGTTTGCTAGCACGTGTTCTGTCAGAAAAGTGTTTACTTCCTGCTGCCCTGAAGAGGAATCCTTGTGCTCACAGTGGAGGAACAATATGGCTCAGAGAATCAGATCTACAGAATCAACCTGCAATAACTGATCATTCAGGTGGGAAGGGATGAGAGGTGATATTTCACATAAAATTATGAGGGGGGCCAAACAAAAATATAAGATAATATTAATAGAATTCATTAATATCAGGTAATATTAATAGAACTCAAAGAACCAAACATATTTTATGTTCATTCCAGAACTCCACACATCCTTCCTATTTTTAAAAAGCATGAGATATAAAATCCTTCCATCTTATCTACTGCATACAAGATATCTATCTGCCCACANGATATTTCACATAAAATTATGAGGGGGGCCAAACAAAAATATAAGATAATATTAATAGAATTCATTAATATCAGGTAATATTAATAGAACTCAAAGAACCAAACATATTTTATGCTCATTCCAGAACTCCACACATCCTTCCTATTTTTAAAAAGCATGAGATATAAAATCCTTCCATCTTATCTACTGCATACAAGATATCTATCTGCCCACACTGCCGTCCAATACAGCTCAGAATTCTGGTCTTATAAGCCTCAATACAAAATGCGCTGTTCTCTAAATTAAAACTTTGAAAGCATACATTGTGTTTATAGGCTGTCTTACAGTCACAGAGATCATATGTGCTTGTGCATGTATATGTGAGTGCATGAGACAAGAGTACTGAACCTATTGATTAATTTCTAATTAAAAGACAAGACAGTGAAAGACTGGGAAAATTCTGAAGCAACCTTATATTGTGATATGCAGAAGAATGCAAGCTGCAGTTCATTGGTGTCTCCATAGAAACAAGACATATTTGGAGGGTGTAAGACATTGTCAGAGGACTAAAAAATTTCAGCTTCAGCAGAAAACAGAAAAGCACCTGAGGGATTTTTTTTTAACCAGGAAAACAAAATTAATTATTCATTTCCTATATGGGAAGCATCCATTTTTAGATAAGTTACTTAACATACATCAGGATTAATTTATGGAGTGGCTAATCCTATGATTTTTTAATCCATAAAATCTGTAGAAAATGCATCATTACACTTCTAAGTATAATGCCAAAAATGAATATAAGTAGGCTCTCAATGAATAATTAAAAGGTCTATTCAAGGTGCTGTTAATACCTGGTAACATTTTCGCACTTGCTTTAGACAGTGCTTATGCATTCATATGAATGTTGGCTCATAAACAGAACCCCTTTTTGGCCAGTGCAAAAGGTGGCCCCAGAAGAATTAAAGGCAGAGGGGAGATATTGCTTCAAGACTGTGCGGTAAACCTGCTCAGCATCCCTCCTACTTCAAATGAAGAGAGACTCAAAATGTGCAGCTGCAGCAACTATTTTTAAGAAGTTGAACCCACACACAGGATGGATTAAAAAAGGCTCATCTCCATATGCAAAACCTGAAGCTATAGGCAGAGATTTTTTCCTATTTGACCAGGAATCTATGCAAGCTGGTAGCTTCATAGGTTGGGCTACTGTTCCCTGATTTTATGCCCTGAACTGGCTACTGAAGCCTTGGGGACAGACCTCTCACCTCAGAACCAACCCCAAGCCCCCTCAGCTCCTTTTCTAAAGAAAGATATGTTTATCCATGGACATTCCCAGTACCTGAACTGAACCCAGTACCCAGTACTGAAGGTACCTCTTGCATCCTTTTCTACTGAAACAAAAGTGCTGTGGAAATTATCAGTTTCCTCAAGTCATTTCTGCTCTATTTCCTCAAAAGAGAAGAAAGTCTGTCATGCTGCCTCAATGGCCTGGGGTACAGATGAGGTACTTGTGCTACACAAGGGAACTGAAGTTGAGAACTCCCATTAACTCTTGGCTGGAGGTCCTTGCAATATTAGGTGCTCCCCTTAGGGCTATATTAAGACAGTGCATGCTAGGTATCAAAAGAGAAAAGGCCCTTCAAGAATAACCAGGTCTTTTCCTGGTGGCATCATGTGCCATGATATCATGATGATGATCCAACCCTTCCACAACAACTAACCATGGAAGGTGAGGAAGATGAGGATTAAGAAAATGGGTAACTGTGAGACTTCCCAGTTGCAAACAAGAAAACAAGATTTAAGGATTCTAAAAAGATGTCTCAGTGAGTGGGAAGGAAAGAGAAGGTTAAAGTGAAAACAGTTATTTAGGGCCTTTTTAGTGTGCATGTCACACGTAACCAAGTTCTGTAGAGAGCACTCACGTTAGTAAAAGATACAGAGGTCTCGTTGAAGACTAAGTATTATGCATATTATTTATCAGGTATAATCTTCATAATAAATATTCAGATATTAGAGCTCTGCCAGAGGATGCAGATTCATTCTCTAGCTCTCTACAGACTTGAATCAAGATGCATCTAAGATCAGAGACAATCCTTCAATTAAAAAAGCATGGCATCTTGCAGTCAATTGTCAAAATTGACAAGAAATAGAAGAATGACACTATAAGTGATTAAGACATGTTTATGTCCAGCTTTGCTTTTTGGCATATGTGAAAATATGTAAATTCAGTGAAATGTGAACTGATATGCACTCACTTACACTACAGTTTATCCAGTCTGTACACCAGAGCTGAAAGCAGTGAGCTTGCACTCAGTTAATTATCTTTCACAAATGCAAAGTGCTGCCTGCACAGAAAAAGTTAAAATTTATGGGTACACATAGAAAAAATTTATTTTAAAAGAGATACAGAAGATTATGAAAAATGGCTGATGTTGCTATTGTTTTTCTGAGGAAGAGAAGAATTAAAAAGATATAATTGTTTTTGGTCTTATGAAGACTGTAATGGCCTGGTAATTGACTTTTGGACTTTCGATAAACAGCAATACTATCCTATACCTTTGCTTATATGTGCCATTCTTGTCCACATCATCAGTCTTAGGTGATATTAAGGCCATTTCTCACACAAGTAAAATCTACTCTAGGAATAAGATACCAACAAAAACGTTTTTCTGAAAGATATAATACTAGGCTGCTCCTTTAGGGAATCTTTTAAATACTTCTATGTTGCATCTAAAGGAAAAGATGAAAGAGTTGTGCAATCTCGAGTAGTCTGCCTTCACATCCTTCACTACAATCACAACTTTGGGCCTCCTCATTTTGCATCAGTAAAATGAGGAAAGGATGCAAGAGTTTGAAGTCTCTTTTTCCCCTTTCCTGTACCCCCATCCATTTCCCAAAGAAGGCAATGAGAAAGAGAAATGACTGATATTTTTCACTATTGTGCTACATATTAATAAAAGTCAGACTGAAGCGACAGAGAGAAATAACACTCAGAAAGAAAGAGTGCACAACACCACCTGATACACAGTTGCTGATGTATACACTATGATCATATGTTACTGCAAATTCAGATTAAATTAGATGAAATGGTGTCAACATATCTCAGGAGAAAATTAGCTATGGCTTACAAAACAAGGTCTTTATTATCTGTCAAGCATTCTTGACACTTATTTTTACAAATTATGATATTTCTAGGAGTCTATGCAAACACTCTGGCTAAATGCTTTATTCTGCCATAGTTTATAGGTGATATTTGATCTAAAGCACATACCAGCATCACACAGTGATGGAACTTCAGCATGGTTTTGACATTAGTAATACATACTGAGTTTGCAGTAATGACTCTTACAAGTTGTTTGGTCCAGGAGTATGTTAGGCATATTGCAGTGGGGTCACAGATGAATGTTCCTAATTGCATTTCCAGGAACAGTGAGATCAAAGATCTCTGCTAAATCTTCTGTCCCCATAGATGCACACAGATCCAAATTTTCCAGAGATTCAATTTATCTGGGTAGCCAAAACCGTCTGAGCCAGCACAGGATATATGAAATTTTAGGGCTATTACTAGAGAAAACACATTGTCTTTGATGCCTGTCATAGAATTTTGTCACAGAGAGTTATCAGATGTGGTGAAAAAATCAAGAATAATTGTTATGAAAGACTGAAGACTACTGCAGTATGTCCATCATTCAGGTCAGTGGTTATGGCTGTAGTGCAAGACTGGTGAGTAATGTGTTTAATTTCATACTTTGCCAAAGGCCTCTTTGGGGACACAGAGGAGCTGACAGCATCTCTGCTTAACTCTCAAAATAAGGATAATGATCTTTTCTCACTTCAGAGGTGTGCTTGGATGACTGAGGCAAGTTGCTGTAGTGTGCAACAGGTTTACATTACTTTGCTTCTATATGTATGTATACATATAAACATATATATGCATATATTTTCTTCAATTAATAACATCAAGGATACAGTGAATTTAGATAAACATTGCAAGTTCACTTGTTTTCCTAAAATTTGCAAGTAACACATCTTACTTAGAAGAAGAGAGGATTTTGTAAATATAAAAATTTTACAATATATTTCTTGAATCCATCCAAGACAATGTAGTTCAATATTTTTCCCCTAGTTATTTGACACTTTGGAATATACAATATTGATTGTGAGCATATTTGAGTGAGTTTTGTTTGAGTTTTGAACATTATATATATGTAATGCAAGTTCCCTTGAACAACTTTACTACTTTCCATAATTAAAATAAAATAAAGCAGAAAAAGAACACATTCATTTTCCTGCCAGAGCTGCATTTATCCCTAAGCACTTTGAGCAAAGCACAGCGATGCACAATATGTTGCACAGTAATTCTGTCTGAGTAAAGCTCCTGATATTAAAGAATAACCATGCATCCAAGAGACAGTCAGCCTTAGGCGCAGACAGATTGACACAGCGTGGTGCAACATTTTTGTCCAGAATCTGGAAATGCCTGCTTGTGAAACTTTGGCAAGAGTCAGTCTGCATCATATGCATCTCCTTGTAAGTTTAATCATCTGTGTGCAAGCTATTAGTCTACCTTCAGGAGTTACTTTTCTTAACATCTTCCTCATTCATTGCAGTATTATGGCCAAACAAATATTATTAAGTCAAATAAATAAAAGGCAATCCATGGTAGCTTGAGGCTTTTGACCAAGCCCGAAGCCAGAGCTAATGAATAAGATCAATCAATCAATCAATAAGTGTTTGATTCTAAATCAGTATTGGTACTCCACAGGCAGAATTGCTTAAGGCAAAGGTTCCTCACGTGTGCACCACAGCTCTCCAACATCTTGATCTCCTGCCATCACTGCATCTTAGTGCAGACCTCATTCACTTGTATTCCTCATCACTGTCTCTTCAGACCAGTAAATATTGGAGCTATGCTTGATGAAAAAGGGATATTTTAAAAAACCTAGTAAAAACTTGCACTAAGAAGCAGTGGTCAGTCTCACTGAAACTGCATGACAGATCTGCAGCAAAATCAAAGATTTCTTAGAATTTGAATGTTGATTACCTAGTTAGTAGCAATAATCAAAAGTTTTATATAGATAAATCAAGATACCTACAAAGAAAAGACATTTACTGAAAATAGGCACAATGTATTTTACATTTCCCCCTTGCATTTCAATGCCACAACATAATGAATAACTGTGAATAGCATTGTGATGGCTTCTTTAGAAGGCATATCTGTATGCCTACTAAAAAGGATGAGCACTCCATACTGTGTCCTGTGTGAGTCTATTCAGATAATTTAACTGTATTACCAACTGCACAGACTATACATATCACTTGAGTGTATTTTCTATATTATTGTCATCAGGACAGTCCCAAGATAACAGAAGTGCTTTTTCCTTTTTTTTTTTTTTTTGTGTCTAACTTCCTTTTGGTATCATTCAGTTTTCTTGGATATTTACTTCAGACTTGGTTTCATAAAAATCATCATTTAAAAAAGATCACTGTACATCCTCATGTCTATGAGGGTACATGAGGCTACATGTAAACTCTTGTGGACTTACACTAGTATCACTGTCAGAAGACATCTAAAAACCATGCAGCTGCATGGTTCTGCCATTGCCATGGGACCTCTTTGAAGATGTGAGCCAACATGCTCTCTGTAGATGCACTGTACAGGAAGGAATTCAGTATTGCTATCAAGTTGAAGTCAAAGTGACATGGAATGTAATCTACACCAATATGTAGAGGAGTAATCCACATTCAAGAGCATGGTCAGACCCCCACTTGCAAAGGAGCCGTGCTGCCTGGTGCTCCCTTCCAAGGGGAGCTCCTGGAGGATGGGATGCTGTGCAGTGCCACTCGAGCAGTCGCACCAGCTCTCTGCCATGAGCATTTCTCCTCAACCTGAGAGGTGATCCCCATGAGCAACAGGGGCTGTCCCCTCCCTTAGCTCTGGGCAAAGAATCTCATCCCCTCTTGGTGGGCTGAGATGAGGGCACAGAGACACACAGGCTGCTCTGCTGCCCATTTGCTCTGATTTCTGCTGTGCTGGATGCTGCACAACCTCTCATGGGCTGGACCATATCAAAGATGGACAAAAAGAACACATGAATCTTATTGTTTCTACAAATATATTTTACCCCACATTTAAATGAATTTGGAAATAGTTGATCCACACTGTCAAACTTGAGGACTTTCTTCTAAAATAATACTTCAAACAGCATTTACATTAACTGAAACACTATGAAATTTATCAAAATAGAGTTATTTTGGAACACTTCACAAGAAACTGAGCTTCTTCCCCTGGAAATTTTCATTGACACTTATAAAAATAAATGCAATACAGTCTCAAAAAGAGACAAAATAAAATAGATTAGGTTTTAAACAGAAGAAATTTGGGACAAATTTTCGAAATTTCAGATCAAGGTGTCATTTTTTAGGCAGGTCTGCCCTACGCTCCATGCTTCTCATGAGAAAAAGCAAGATGCCACTATCCAAAAGCTTACATGATTTAATTTTCTGGTGGTTCCCCTACATATCCTACCTGCACCCCATTCGTATGACCCAGTGCTTTTGAAACCGCTGCTCCATGCATAATGAGATAAATGACAAACTTTCTGTTTTAAACATTCCAAGGGAAAAAAGCACTCAGTGTACAGGGTGTGGGTGTCCAGGCCCCGGCAGCAGCAGCAGCTCCGTGAGGGGAGGCCAGGGCTGCCCCAACCGGACACAGCCGGATCCAGCCAGATCCAACCGGATCCAACCGGTTCCAGCCGGATCCAACCACCCGCCGCCAGACACACCGCGGGGACAGCGTGTGTAAGGAAGGGCAAAAACACTGCACAAATGGTGGTGAGAAAAAGAATTGTGAGATAAACCTTCAAAAAAAACCCCAAACCAACGCTGTGGGCATGAAGGCACAGGCACCAAAGCAGAAATTCCCCAGCAGCCCCTGGAGAGGATGTGGTGGAGCAGCCACAACGCAGCCTGTGAAGGCCCCATGCATGGGCAAGTCTGCCATGGAGAGTTACAGCCCATGGAAGGACACATCTGAGGAGATGTGTGTTGAGGAGCAGCAGAGAGAAGTTTTATGGATGGACCCCAACCCCTGTTCCCCATTGCCTTGGGTGGCAGAGGCCAAGGAGTCAGGTGTAAAGGAGTGAAGTTGAGCCTGGGAAAAAGGAGAGGCCAGGGTAAAGGAGTTATTTTCATTTTTTGTTGCTTCTCACTATCTAAACTTATTTTAAATTGGCAATACATTAAGTTAATTTCCCCAGGCTGAGTGTATTTTACCCATAATGGCAATTGGTAAGTGACCTTCCTGTTTTATCTCATTCCATAAACTACTTCCTATCTCATCCTGCTGAAGGAACGGAATGAGAGGTGGCTGGGTGGGGGTCTGGCAGCTGACCAAGGTCAATCCAGCACAAGGACTGAAATCAGAAATACACACTCTTTCCAGAAATTAAATCATCACATCAGATATTTTGTTAATGAAATAAAAACACTGCTTTGAGTCAATACAGAAGTAAATCCCAGTTGTAAAGGTTTGTATTTATGGCTAACATTAGAGGTTAACAGATGAATGTTTAGCATTTTTTATAGCAATAATATTCCAAAAATTATTAAATAGCTCAGTGCTGCTCCTTTCTCTTGCTGCAGGCTGAAAACAGGGACAGCCTTCATCTGCTTGAGGTTATCCAGCAAAATTTTCATATCACATAGAGAAATTGATTCCAACATTTTGCCTAGACAACTTACTTCAGTATTGGAAGAGACATGTTTAACCCCTGCAGTGCATCGGTGGCAAGTGAAAGGACTCCATGAGCAGAGTACATGGCAAACAGGCCATTTTATGTCAATAAGCAACCTAGTTCAAGCTAACTCAGGGAAATCAAATCAACTCTCCAGACTAAGGCTTAGTTACAGAGGTGTAAATTTGGAATAATTTAAAGTAGTGCCTTAGTGGTTCAAAAGATAATCTGCTTCATATAAATACCAAATCACTAACTCCTTCAACAGACCAGGTCTCATATTCTATGAGAGATGATATATAAACATGTTCTTATTAATCTACATGAATCAACATTGTCTTGCTGAAAATAAGGATCTTTGAACTCTCAGTTCAGATTTATGCTAAGTTCTTGGGCAAGGAGCTTACTCTTTTTTTCTTTCCTCAAAAGCATATGGTGCTTGTACCTTACTACCACATTAGACCTGTCCAATATCTTTTATTATTTTAATATATTAAGCTCTTTGTTTAATGTTGCCATTACTAGTGAAACATCACTTTTCATTTTATTCTTGTTCTAACAGAGAAAAAAAAGGCTATTATAAAGTCCTCAGAAAAGGTCTCCAGCTGATGCAAGATTACTATAATTCTGATTTGTCCAGGTTCCTTTTGATGCATAAAATATGTGAGGAAAACGAAGTCAGCTTTGGATAATGTATTTTAAAATTTTCATTGAGCATTCTCATTAATGTTGTGCATAGCCTGGTTTTGAACTTTTGAAAAAAAGCTAACAGGTTCTTTTGGTATCTTACTTTACTCCATAACCTCATGAATATAATTTTTAATAGATACTTCTCACAAGTCAGTAGGAGCCAAGGTTTTAGCTTTAACTGGCAATGGGTTGAGCAGAAAGAAACACGTTTATGTCTTCTAGGTGGACATCAGGGTAATTTTACAGGCACTTTTGTCTACTAGTAAGTATCTCATTGATTTGAATGAGAGGACCTATATACTTTTGCTAGAAACAAATTAAAATCACACAAACTTAATTTTGAAATCAATCTGTAAAATACCCACTTGGATGTCTGAGTATATTGATTTTTTAAGTTCAGGAAAGGTTTGGTACTACTACTTTCCTTTACTTGGGCACATTGTTATTTTATTCCTCTCTTATGCTATACAACTTCTCTGTAAAAGTGTCCTTCGTTTAAAGAAAACAGCTGCTAGCACAGTAATCACAGTGTCCCCTTCTGTGTTGGAAACTGTAGTTCAGAATCCTGTTCTCAACTTATTTTTCTGCTCATGACACATCACAGCTGTGTGAATAAGACCACTTAAATTTAAGGATAAAAACATTAATTTTAATTATTTTGTTTGGAGGAATCTCTATTATTCAATATCCAATATGGTCTTGATCTGTTCACAGATTTCAATGTCTCTGAAAAAATTTCAACCACATCAGCTCTGTCTGAATTCCCATGGAGCAGGGACACAGGTGCCATACACAGGTGACTAGAAACTGTGCAGTCCTCCAGCCTGAAATTCTGTTAAAATCTCATCTTTTCATAACCAATTGACTACCCCAATTGGATCCTTAATGGCACACTGCTTGGAAATTCAAATGTGGCCTGTCTTGATTTCAGAGAAACCCATTTGAACACAGACAGTTAAACTGACTTGTTAAGACAATTTAACATGAGTGAATACTCTAGAAAGCAAAAAAAAATATATTACTTCACCCTTAGGGGGTAGGGAGAAAAAGATTCATATTGTATTCATAAAATTGACACTGTTAAAGGAAAAAGACATAGCAGCTGATCGCCTCATATTGAACTGCTAATAGAATTTGGAACTGAAATCAGTAAAACAGAAATTGTGCCACTAAATTAGCTTTAAAACAAAAGTCTTTTGAAGCAAAGTTTTAAATATTTGAGTTAATTTCCAGGCCTGTGTGCTACTTGTGCATAGGACTTGTCTTTTCGTCTCATGCAAATGTGGCATGCTCATGCAGCACCTATCAGGCTAGCTGGCTTTCTCAGTGCTTCAAAATTAAAATGAAATTAAGTGTAGAATGTGTTAAAGAATTGCACTTTCAAGAACTTCCTTACAATAGTCTGAAGCCAAATCCCACCAGCTGCAGTGTGTCTTCAATATATTTTCAATTTCAAAACCTTAATTTTTGGAAGCTAATGCAAATCTGCATTCTTTATTAGGTCTTTAAGTCTGCCCACACTTGACTACTGCTGTAATTTTATGTTTTAAATCTAAAGAAAAGGAAAATTCAGTTGAAGAGATTTGAAAGTGAGCAGGTTCCCTAAGTGCCTTCCCTGATTTCTGCATGCCGTCATTTTCACTGGACTTCTTCAGTCTCAGCATATTGACAGAAGAGAATCAATAGAAACATCTGCCCTTCTGTGAGGATGATTTCCCCTTCCTTAGCATAGAAAGAAACATATGAACACCATCAGATGTAATTTATATCCATTTATGTCAGTCATGCTTCCCAAATATATCAAAGGAGCAACTTCTGCACCTTTATCTCAAAGGACACTGCCTTCTGCTACCTGGAAAAGTATTGCCATCCATACTTTACAGAGGAATGACTTATAAGGAAACTATATGACCTATTAACAATGAAAAACGCTTCCAGCAATCACATATTCACCCTTCACTGAGGTGCCTGAAACACTTTTCCTGCTCTTTTTCCCCCAAATATCTTATTATCGCTGCTAATAGCATGATCACATGAGTGAAATAAAAATATCTGAATCAAAGGGATTCATCTGGCAAAAAGACAAAATTACTGTTTTGCTACTTTTCTGAAAAAAACACATGTATTGATCCCACAGGGGACTGGCTTGCAAAGTAGTGAAGCCTGGCTTGCATGAAACAGTGAAGATTGAAGTATTTATGAGCCAGCTAAATTGCAGCCCTGTGTGAGAGTTTGGGAGATGCTGTTAATTAATCATTTATAAATTAAGAGTGGAAATTTTAGAATTATTAGTCAACAGTTTTATTCACTTCAGAATCCCATCACTATACAATCATTATTATTCCAAAATCCATCTTTTACTGATTTTGTTATTTAAAATGTACTCTGTCATTGAAAAAGTTTAACTGAGAATTGTGTACCCACACTTAAATATGTTAGAACCAGAATTTGGCCCGGACTAGGTCTGTCACTGGGCATTGATTGTAGTACGTGTGTGGTCATGGAGCAGGACAAAGAGCTGAGTGAGGAAAGGCACCAGGAGATCTTTAGGGTCCTCCCTGGCTCTTGGGGCAGTGCTATCTAGCAGTATCTCAGGGGGATACACACTGCTTTTTCTGGCTCTCTTACTGAAAGTATGTGTGTGTCTCTGTGTATGTGTGTGTGTATGTCTGTGTGCATATGAACAAATGCCTGTTCCTGCTCACACATTACAGCATTCCTGGGTGAGAACAGGTACAGGAGACATGAGATCCCAGGAGAACAAATGAAATCAAAAGTGAATCTCAAGATTACATTGTTATAAATGTATATATATCTGTTCTTGTTTACTGAAACATAGATGTATCCATAAAGCCCTGTGATCAGGTCAGACACAAGGGTTTTAATTCAAAGCAGAAAGTGTCTAGATAGGAAATCTAGGGAATTCTGTCTGGGATTCATGGGACTGATAGAAGTGGGCATTGTCTACACAACAGGCACATAAGGGATCCATCAAAGTAGTACTACAACAAGATTCAAGGGACACCAAACACTGAAGGCTGTGTTGCCGTGCACAGTCCCAGGAAAAGGAGTTAGGAGTTTCCCAGCTTAGAAAGCATTTCAAGTTCATACTTGTTTTCATCTAGAATGGACCCAACATTTAGACCAGGAAAACATATCAAGCTTTTTAATATTTCTTTGGATGTAGATCTGATTTAAGATATTCTTTTTGGAAGTTAGTCTTACTCTTAGTTGCAGATTTTTTTCCTAGATCAACCTAGCTGTCATCTCGTGTGCTTTAAAATGGAATTGTGAAATGGAACATGCAAATAAAATGGAACTGCATGCACACAGGAAAAAAAAAATATAATTTATAAAATGGCCTGTTCAGCTTGTCTCTGCATGTTTTTGAAAAAGAATGTCTGGTTAAAGCCATGGTTTGGAGTGCGGCCACAGAAAAAGCCAAGTCGGCACAACCAGGCACACTTTGAGCACAGAGTGGGAAGGAACAAGTGTCTGTGGCAGGATGTGAGTCCCTACAGATGAATTGGCTAAAGGAATAATGAAATGCTACCACAACTTCAATATGTGGCAGTATGGTTAAAATATGGAGAGATAAATGCTTAGACAGCAGTTCAGAGCAATAGCCCAAATTAATTGTCTAATTGTAAGATATAATTTAAGCTTTAACTAAGTCTATGAAAATGTATGCAGACTGCATATTTATGAGAAAGATTCCACTGACTACATATAATCAATAAAATCAAGATTCCCTATGCGATTCAGCTATTTAGCCTGCCAATCTTTATGACACTACAGTATTATTCCTCTTGGTTTAAGATGTTTTCTCCTTTAGCTTCTATTATGGCTGCACAAATGGAAAGAAGCCAAATGATTGCACTGAGGAAACAATGAGGCTGAATAGATACAAAATGCTGTCAAACACACAGGGTGAACAGAAAAAATATGTTTTTAATTTCTTTTAGTTCTTGCCTGTTACTTCTATCAGCAGTTGGAGTGAGGGAAGGGAAATAAATCAGATGCAAGGATAGTTGTCCAGATGACAATATCCCACCTAAAGAGCCATTGATAAAATTTATAGGACCAAAAATGAAAAAAAAAAAGGGATTAAAAATTCATTTCTGCAGAAATGTATAGAACACCTCCTGAGTTCTGTGCCCTCTCTTAGCCTTGCAGGTGAAGTGAATGGTGAGGGATATGAGGTTTGGGTGGAGTTTAACCCAGGCATTTTCTCTAGGAGAGCCAGCACAAAGACAAGCTTTCTAAGAATAAGTACCTCTTAGGTGCCTGATTCCATCAAAAACAAGAACATCTGAACTGAGCCCACTCCTCAAGGCAATGCCGAACTCACTTCCCCCTCCAACCCCGCAGCAAAATTTCTGTAGGAGATGAAATACCTCCATTTGGGTTTCCTTGTCATCACATAGAGAGGAGCAGCCACAGTGAGGGAGTGTGACTGTGACTGTGTGCTGAAGTAACATCTGAACATCAACACTTGCTTTCCTTTTAGATCCTGGCATTTGAAGTGCAGGACCCCAACGGGGTCCTGGCAGCAGGTGCTCCATGCTGCTACATGCAGGCAGGCAGCACAGAGCACACAGCACCTGGGGCACACAGCACCTGGCTGCCCTGAGCCACACATTCACCACGCTATCATTTGTGCCGTGCTGCTGGAATATTTCATCTTGACATGCCTGGCCTGCCCTTGCCCCTCCTCTCTCTGTGGGTAAAGTACACAAAGTCTGGAAGTCCTCTTCCTCTTCATGAACTGTTACGAGATTTCTGCCCACAGGAATAGCACCTGGATCTGACAGGCAAAAAGCAGCCTGATATTTTCTGGCCTCTGTTATTAAATGGTGCGTTGCTCTTATCATGATCCCAGTAAAGCCAGTAGGTGTTTTGCCATCAGCTTCAGCAGAAGTGTGTTCAAGCCCTAGAAACCAAAGATTTGATGATGGTAGGTCACCTAGGAAATGAACTGAAAATTTTACAGGATGTTGTTGCTCTTGTATCAAATGTCAGATCAAGTGCTTAGAACTGGGAAGACAGACAACAGATTACAGATCAGCTAAAACTTGAACCTAGTGACAAAGAATGGATTTTCTCAGAGATCATGGAAATGTATGATCCTTAAATAATTTTTTTCTGCTTTGGATACCTTTCTCTCTTTAGTTTGATGGGCAATGGTCTCCTTTAAATCTTTGACTTTAATACTGCAAGTAATTATTGCTACCACAAAAGCTGCAGTAGCATTTAATATTTGCCTGCCATTTCTCTGAAGATGTTAATGGCAACTAAGATGCAGTTTCACTTTCCTTCAGTAAAAGGAATCTACGAATTACTATGTGGTTTTCTCTGTATATCACTGAATGCTCTACTGTGCGGGTTGTCTGACAGTAACAGACTTGTTACCCTATTTGTACCTTGGTAATGTACTGCTAAGAGGAATTAATAGCTTGCTGCGCAGAACTACTTTGCTGGCATTCATACTCTTGTATACAATTTTCAGGCTTTAATATCAATTTTGCAAGCATATCTGTCAAAAACAATTAAATTCTACAACAGATATAATTTGCATTGCACCAATCTATGCAAATCTTTCATTGTTGCGGGTATGAATATTTTATATTACACAAGGAGAAACTAAAAGGAATTCAATTTAATTTAGCCATGGGGTCTTCAGTCAAGGATGTGTGATTTTGTATGTACTCCAGACCTTTTCACTGTTCATGGGCAGAATTCATAAAGTATATATAAAAAGAAAAAATGTAATGCCTGTTGTATCCAAAGAAAATGAAGCTGGTACTTATTAACCATGTGCTATAGTAAATGTTTATCACTAAACAGATTTTTTTTAAATGAGTGCAAGAAGCCAGTTAATTTCCCTTATTACGCTAGAATAATTTATTAGGATTTTATTTTTGATAGCAATGTGGATCCCATATTTTTTCCTTTGTGTTCACAGTTAGGTCCCTTTATATTCACATTAGAGACATCTATCTGGTCTCATTTGTACTACACTCATGAAACTTGAATGTACAGAAGTCCAGTTACTTGTGATTTTCCTTGATGAACTCCAGCATAAACTCAAGCTTTTCTCCTTGAAACCAAATTATTAACTACATAAATTTAATCCAATGACAAAGCCAAGAGCAAAAAATTAAATATCTAAGATGAAAAATCTCAAATATATAGATCAAAAAGTTTTCAGAAAAATACAGCTGAGATTTCTAATATGTTGAGAAGAATAGAATGACAGAATTAATAAGCAAAATTTATGGAGCATAACTAACATGACGTAATCTATGCTATGGAGTTCTATGACTCCTCCAAATATAATTTTAAAACTTATTAGATAAAGCACAAGTGAAACATTGTATGCCCTGTGCTATGGTCATTTCTTCTTCTGTATATTCTTTTAATTTTAAGAACTGTATATACTTTTTTAAACATAATGGATGGGTTGCTCTTATTTCTGTGCCCTTCAGTGTGCTTATTGCTCTAACTATGTTGATTATCTTTTCTATTATTTTAAAATTATTTTATTATTTATGACAAGCAGATGATTTCCTTTAGTGGAAAAAAATAATAGATGGAAAACTTGTAAAAATTATTCATGCATTTTTAGTTCTTTTGGAAAATAATATTTGAAAACAGCAGGTGGGCTAGTAAAAGCAGTGACTACACAATTATTTTTTAAAATTTTTGTTCTCCAATAGATGCACTCTGCAAACCACTCAATATTTGAGATTTGATTAGCTAAGCTGCATTACAGTTGTATGTCTGAAATACAGTGTGTACAATTTGGCCTCTACTCAGTATCTGCCACTTTCTTTCAGCTTTCGCTTAATATGCACAAAGGAAATCTGTGAAAATGTTTTCATTTTTCTAGATCACTTTAAGAAGCCTTTACAGTAAAAATGCTTCCATGAAACATATTAATTAAATCTCATAATGTAACTATTTAAACAAAATAGTCTTTATTCTGTGTATTTTCTTGAAAGAGCAAACAACAATTTCAGGCTCAGTACTGCTGTTTAATCTGCTCATGTGCTGAAGCACCTTCACCTGCCTGCTAGTATTTTAAAATAGCATGTTTTGTTCAAAAAATGATGCCAGTAGTCACCAACTTTGCTAAACACACAGATTTTGTATACCTAGCAAAAATATTGTTTGACTGTTTTCACGTTTCAGAATATACCTTTTAAAGTGCACTGTACTGGGCGCTACAGGATCATGCTGGTCACTTGTTGCTAAATAGAAAGGATGTAGGCTGCCTCAAATGACAGGGAAACATGATAGATATGGATCCATGAACTAATTATGATCAAATGCATATTAATGCATGCCTGTAAAATAATCATGTTGATACTACAGAAATAAAACCTTCAAACTTCTCCACAGCACTGAAAAAGCAACAGAAATTACAACTTGTGAATTGATGACTGCCAGTCTGAACCTTTTTTCTTATTTTATACTGACCTCTCTGTTTTCCTTTATGGCTTTGCTCCTGCATAAACTTTTAAAGAGCAAGCTATTTTACCTGCACATCAGAAATCTATATTGGAAAATATAAATGTATTGATTTTTTTGGATAGGTATATCCAAAACTAGAAGGGCTAATACTCATGAAAAAAAGGAGCACCCCAAACCTTTACTGCTGAAAAGTTTAGAGCATGAGAAGGAGAAAAATACATACAGAGAATACTTCCCATATGGAAGCATTTCAAGGCATTTGAACACTATTCACTTGCTGCAAAGCTGCCAATTCTAAAACCAGGATTGAATGAATTTTACTGAAGAAGACCCAGTAACCTACTGATCTTACAGACCTCTGCTTAAAGGTAGGTTTCTCAAAAAAAAAATTCTTAAATCTTAACCCTTACTGTATAATTAATATTAGGTTTCCGAAAGAGTGCAGACTGTGTGTGTGATTACAGCACTTTTTAAAGCTCATTAAAGAATATTTCTGTTTAGTAGCATTTTTTGTTAGCAACATTTTTCTAATGTAAAGGCTTTCATCACTGTGCAGGAAATATGTGGGGTTCTTTGCTCTTATCTCATGTAGTGCACTCGATAAGGAGTACTACTGAATCTTCTGCACGCTGCATTACAAAGAAAACTGTCTTTCTGTAAGGCATTTTCTCTCCACTGCTTTCACATGAAATAAGGGCTCTTGTAGCTGAATGTATCTGACTGTATTCTCACTCAAATAAAAACTGAAACCCTTCTACTTTATCTGAAGTATAAATCCCTGAAAAGATCCTTTCTTTTCTTTGCCTTTCCAATTGTGTTCACTGGAATAAAGGTTAATATTGAACTGAACTTATTGTATTCCAGCATCACATGTTAAGTTCCAAATCTCTGCATGTGATCCATTTTCTTCTTTATTGTTGAAATTAGAGAATAGGTAAAATGATGACAATATTATTAAAAATATCAGAGCAAAAGCATTTTACTTAAAGACAGTTCAAACATATTGCTTTCATGAGTAGGAAAAAAAACATGGTGCAAAGTGCTCGGGAGAGGGAAGGGACTAGCATCTGTTGAAAATTAACTACTTCGGCATTAATTAACACATAATTTTCTACCTGATGAGATGGTGTTGTAGAAAGTATAAATTGAAGGCACAAGAGTAAGAAATGAGTCATCTTTGACTTACCGTATCAAAGACTATTGCTGTATTGCAGTCAGCATCCAAACACAGAGCATGAAGCTTCTCACAAATCAGAAAAAAATACAATCAATGAACAAATCAAATTCATTGTAAAAATAAAGGCCAGAGATTAGAGTATGTATCCAAGGGTCTGGTTAGTCACAGCTTTGACTAGCCTGCTACAGAGCTCTGCAAAACAAGTATACTGCAGCAGTGTGGCAAGCATAGGATTGCAATGCATGTCCCATATATTCAAGCATAATAGAAAACATGGTCTGGAGCTTATTCCATGTGGAAGTGGGGTTTGTTTTATGCAGGCAGAAAAAAGAAAGGTTCTTTTCCCACATAATAGAATTAGAAATGTAGATTTTTCTTGATTATTGTACACAATAATTCCCCAGGATATCAATTACATAAAGCAGGTGCCTCTGTCTCCTGTTTCCCAGATAAATGCTTGTAATCTCATTTCACAAATGATCCTATTTAGACAGGAGCCACCTATTGTGATGATATCATTTGCTCTAGTATCCATAAATGGGCAACTTCCTACAAAACGTCATGACTACTGACGACACAAATTTTTATAATATTGAGTGGGCAGGGTGGTTGATGGGGTCCCATCAATCTACAGCAGTTTCTTCTGATGTGCTACCACGATTCCTGCATAATCACCTAAAAGACTGTAAATGAAGAGAAGCATTAAACCTCTCTAGTAAAGCTCATTAAAAAAAACAAAACAAGACAAAACAAAACAAACCAAACAAACAAACAAAAACAAACAAACAAAAAAACAAACAAAAAAATAAAAAAAAATAAAAAAAAAAACAAGCAAAAACCACACACCTAAAACTGGGAAAAAAAACCTAGAGAGGTAGTAAAGACAGATAAAACACAATGACAGAGCAGTGGCACCTTTTCAAATGCCTTCGGCATTCTCAAGGATACTGGTAGATATGAACAAAATCACTCTCAGTTGAGAAGTGTAGCTGTCAGTTTCTTTTTAACAAATAATAAAAGACTGAATATCCTTTTTCCTTGCAAATTTAAAATATGCACTGGCAGCAAAAGGACCAGTGCTTCATTGACACACAAATTAGCCCACTCTTACTGAATATTTTTTAGAACTAGCAGCTGCTTGTCACAGGAGCTTGGAATATGAACACTGTATCAAATTACCCTTAGACTGTTTGAAATCCAGGCTGCTAGACAGGCTTGCTTCATGCAGCAGCTACATGGATTTAATTTCTTACAATAGTGTTTTCCTAAGAAAAAACATTCCATTAAATATATGTATTTGGGAAATGTTATGATACTCAGAGATAGCTGAAATTAGTCTCCATCTGCCTGCTTTAACACATAGAGATGTGAGGAGAGTTAAAGGTGATAGAGAGTTCGCTTGCTTACCCACCTTTTCCCCAAGGGACTCAGCTGTGCCTAGGGGCTAAAGTAAATTGCTTAAGAACTTGTAATTAATATTTTTCCTGGCAGAAGTTGGTAAGAACTTCAGAAAAAGGTTTCCTGATTAAAAAAGAAAAATAACCGAGGGCATTTTTCAGCATGATCTCCACAAATCTTGGTTTACTTACTCCTGCTTTGAGCAGACTGAGCTGCATTTAAACAACTTCTTAATACACAGGAGGAAATGCATTCAGATGCATCTGCATTAATGTTTGGACAGTGCTCACCAGAACACCAGTCGAGCTGGGGTTTCAGGGTGGAAAACTTTAAAGCTTAAAAGTAAAAACCCCAAGAGGACTTTATATAAATTTCCATTGATGTAGTTCCAGCAAAAAAGTCTACTTCTTGAAATCCAGCCCTTCCACTGTACATTCCCTTTTAATACTTTGCCTTTATTTTATAGTTTCTTTGGACCAGGGACCACCCTCTACTAAATTTCTAGATTACACATAAGAGAGGGTCTCAAAGGCAAGGCAGTGCAAATTTTAATGATAAAAGCAACTCTTTCAAAGTTGACTCCTACCAGAGTGACTCATTTCAGGTCTAGATAGGTTGAAAGCAGAATCTGAACACAGCATCCATGGCTACAAGACACAGTATGCTGTCAAAGCAGAGAAGTCAATGGTTTTTTTACAGGCACCCTAAAGAGAAGAACTCCTTCCTCAGAGATTGAAAACATTGGAGAAAACAACTTCAGAGCACTGAATAGCCATTTAGATACAAGCAGGTTCTTTCCTTCTCGCTCCCTCCCTCATGTACTTGTCTTCAAGGTAACATTAGCTGATCTCCTTAAATATGCTGTTTAGGAAAAGACAGAAGCACAGCTTTGGCTTTGGATATCATAACCCCTTCATTTCAGTACTGGGTAGAAATAGAAAAGCATATACTCTGTGTATCCAGATGGCATAAATATTTTGCATGTGTTTCCATGACAAAAGATAAAGATAACACAAGAAACAGTTAGAAAGTAGAAGTGTGTGTGAGTGTAACTGAGATTGATGGTCCAGAAATTTCTCTCTTGGCTAGATAAAAGCTGATGAAATGGAAATGAGGAGAAGAAAAAAAAGACAGAAAATAGCTAAAAAGAAAACTAATCACTGCTTTATCAAATTCAGTCCTGCCTTGGGAAACACCAAATGTCAGATTTCCTTGTTAATGTACAAAGTCTTTGAAGGCTGTTCCAAGTATGTAGTAGGCAAGTGCGTGCTTTTCTTAAAGTAATGTCTTTTTCGGCATCTGAGCCAAAGGATGGCACCACTCTTCCTTAACCTAGTTTTGAGCTTACCAAGAACACAGTGATGAGCATAGAGCTCATTCCCATGCAGAGGAGAATGTTAAACATGGTNAGTGCAAAGAAGAATGTAAATGTCATTTACAACAGTTCCCATTTGTTTAGGGAGATATTGTGAGAAAATACTCCATGTATACTGCTGTCTCAGGAAGGATTATACTGAAAGAGTGAGTCACTCCAGTGAAAGCAAAGCTGCTGCACTTGGTCATGGGGAGATTGTCATAAGCCACAAGATCTAATACTAAGCAAGTACACTGGACATCTGATAAAACTGCAGACTACACAACAGAATATTCTACCCCTCTTAAAGTCTTTCCTTTACATGCAGGATCTTTTAAATACCCTGATATCCTAACAAATAAGTCTAAATGTCCTTAAACCACCTTTGAAATTCCTACTGGTCTTCCTTTTGTTTGGCTTGTTCTTTCTACCATAACCGGAAACTAAATCTTTCCAGACATTACAGAGAGCTGATAAATCTGAACACATCTGGGCAAAGAATTAGAAAAGCTGGATCTTCTTTAAAATGTCTGGGCTTTCCACTAATTTGAGTTGAAACCTAAGTTGTAGAATACTAGTGGATTATTGAAACTCCATTCTGAAAGGTAGGAGACCAAAGGATGTTACCTTCTAAACTACTGATATTTTAGTAGATTCTCTCTAAAACAAAGACAAAACAAATTGTTTCAGTTAAATGAGTTTATCTGCTGGTTTAAGTAACAAGAAACTCTGACATCTCCAGTAAGTATCATTGTAACATATGTTAATTAGTGGGGAAATACCAAACCNAAATCAGATAAATCAATGACCTAGAAGTATTTGCTACATTGTAACATATGTTAATTAGTGGGGAAATACCAAACCAACAAAAAATTATGCTAAAACAAATTTACAATGTTGTCCTTTTAAACTGCAAACAGCTAACAATCAGTACAAATAAAAAGGGAATTCTTACATGCCATCTTTTCCCAGAAGTAGACTAGGAAAACAGTTACTGCACATCGTTTGATGCTTCCTTTAATTGTATTACCTAGGCCACCCCATGTGCATATTGATTAACGAGGCTCACACTCACTAAAACAAGAAAAAGCTTTATAAGAACTTGCACTTCCACTTGCTTCTATAGCAAACAAATCGGAAAATTAAGCAAACAGGAAAATTAAGCAAGTCTTGGACAAGGAAATTTTAGTCTGCTATCCTTCATAATGTTTGCAGCCATAATCAAAAATCTTAAGGGCTATACATTTTATCCTCATTCTTTTAGCCAGATCTAGTTGTGTGTAAATCTCTTGAGGAACTGAACTGAACTGATGGGATCCATTGAACAGACATTGCTGCAACAGGAGTCACATTTCTGTACCTAAGCAAAGATTCTTCCTTAAATCCCTCTGAGATTCATCACTTTTGCTTTTCAACAGCACTATGGAAAACTTAAAGGAGGGTTTCATCATCATAAGGCCAAATTTAATTTGTTATCATATGGCAGTGTTGATGAACAATAATGTGCAGTTTTTAGTTACTCGTCAAAATCCTATTTC